>JBBGBA010000197.1:0-131129 GCA_038088335.1 Mesorhabditis sp. LJ9110
GGGGTTAAATGCTTTAAAGAGGCTGACTAAGGAAATTTTGTCCGATTTTTTTGGGCCTGGATTCCCTATGGATTTGGCCGGGCCCGCGACACGCAACGCGTAGGAGATATTCAATTGAATAGGAGATATATAATGAAAATCCATCAGAAGAATGGCCAGTCTTGCCTTCATCGTCCCTTTAAAGATACATAGCTAAAGCTAACAAAATCTCCTTACCGACCCCTTTTAACCCCGAAACCGATCTACCAACTTCCTAAACCACAACTAAATACAATACCCTACCGTAGACGCCAGAAATGTGGCCAGCGCCATCACTTTATTCCCGTTGTGCCCGGGTTTGGCGGTGGGTGGGCTGGAAGTTGGAGAGCGCAGTTACCGTAGTCCGCCCACCCTTTGGTGAGTGTGTGTGGCCAATTTGGGGGGTTGGCCCTTCGGGTTGGGCCCCCAGGATCGAGACGTAGCCGCAGGCAATTTAAGGGAATCAAGGCGAAGGGGGGGGGACGGGGGGGGCTGAAGACGGGATTGCAATTCTTCTACGGAAAGGCCTCCGGGCTTTCGGGGGGAAGATAACGAGGAAATGGGCCGAGATGCATAAGGGTAAAAGACAGATAGATAGATAGGCAGACGAATGGATGGATAGAGAGATGAGAGAGCGAGAGAGAGAGACCCACACAAATGGGATGGGCATCTCGGATGGGTGGTGGAAAAGCGGGGGCCAAGAACGGGGGTGGTTGAATATGAATCTTGAAATGAGGAGAGTAGCCTTGTAACTTTTGGGGATTTTAAAGGTATCTGGAAGGACGTGGAGACCTACGGGGTACGGTAGTGCTCCACGACAGTACTCTAGACGCAGTTCTTAGGGTTAATAGCCAAGCTTGGCAGCATTTTAGGGCAAGAGAAGCTTGTCAGGCCTGGAAAATGGGATAATATGCAAATTGGTGGTAATCGATTTTGTGCAACTTTTAGAAAACCTAATTTTGCACCGCGCCAGTTGTGTGTCTCTCTCTCCCTCTATCTCTCTCTCTCTCTCTCTCTCTCTCTCCCTGTCTCTCGCTCGCACTAAAGTTACGGAAAGCTCGTTGCGCAACTTAATGAAAATTCGAAATTCGATTTCATGAAGGTTATGTTCTTTAGCAACTTTATAGTTTCTACAAAAGCATACTGGCATAATCCGCATTTGAAACCATGTCGCTTCATAAAACCTAACTGAGCATGAGCCTAGACCTAAGCCCCAATCCCATCTACCCGAAAATCAATTCCAAATATCGCAACATCCGCCGAATACATTGCCGGGCTTCCGGGGCCAAAGTGCTGACAGGGGCCCCTCGTCGAGGAAATCGACTTTTCCCCCCGGGTCGACCAGGATTTTTCCGCGGCCGCTCACGCAGACACTCATATAAAGCCTAATCCCATGTTTATTTATGTCACCTAATCCCTTCTACAAAAAAAGGGTGATGAACAGCCCTTGCCTTCGACCTGTAATACCCAGGCGTCTCCCGGTTGCAACAATACAATTTGTCTACGCGTCCCTGGGGACCTCAAAAAACCCCCAAAAAATTCGGATTTAATTGATGAGCTCGCCGTGGCCACTATTAGTCATATTAATTTAATTATAAAGGGGAAGTACATCTGAAAAAAACTTTGACAGCTTGGTGTTAATCCAGTTGAACAAGGTGGAAAGAATGAGTGTAGAAAATTTGCGCCCAATTTTAAGGGCTAGGCTTTATATCGTAGTCCAGGGTTAATTTCAGAAGTTGGGGCCCAGGGCCAAGGGCCCAAAGGGGCCATGCAACCACGCCCCTCGGCGGCCAGTGGTTGGCCACATTTTGGGGGGGCTCCCCGCTGGGCCGTAAGGGGAGAAATGGTAGGAAGTTGGATTTATAGACAGATTTTGGTGAATGGAAAATATTTCTGGGGAAATGATCAAATAAGAAGCAAGTTAATGTTTATACATTAATGGAAAGTTTTTTTTTGAAAAAATTACTACCAAAAATAATTTTAATACAATTTTGAACAAAACTAATTATGGAGAGATTTAGCAATTACAAAAAATTTCGAATAAAACTAATGTTAGTAATCCAAAATTTCAAAATATCTTTAGATCAAAGATGTATTTCAACGAAGTTAGGTTAAAAATATGGCTTAAATACTTTTAAAAAGCCAAACTAAACGCCTCTAGATCGAAATAGCAACTTGAAATCTGCAGTTTGAAACGTTAATTTACATAAATAGCTATTAAAATTAATGATATAAATCCAAAACTTCAAAAGATGTCTCGATTCCACTGTAAATTTTAGTAAAATGTAATTAGATTTAGAATAAAAATAATGAGTAAGCAATAATTGGCTAAATTGAAAAATTTGGATGACAGAGATGATGACGCGAAAAATTTGCGAAGATTGCGTTTTGCGATTTGCGTCTGCGAAAACTAGGATTTTTGAAAATAAGCCAGTATCTCCAAATCCCAAGGATTCTAGAAAATTTAAATTCAACAAAATGGTGCCCTCGGCCCCCAACCTCAAGGCAATGAAGCCAGGAAAAAACGGCAAGCGCAGCCCCCAGGAGGAGGGACCACCCGGGTCGCCCAACCTCCTACCCCCCCCTTCCGAACACCCCAATAAATAAATGGAAAAAAGTGGTGGGCTGCTGGGTTGTGTGTGTGTGTCTGTGTCAGGATTGGGAAAAAGAACCCCCTCCTTTGCCCCTAACCTCTGCTAGAAAAACGCGATTTCCATCGGCGCAAATGCCCCACACACACCGCCACGCATTGCATTTGAATACCGTCTCCTTCACCCCTCACACACCAGGGCAACCCATTCTGGAGGGTGAACGACGAAAAAAAAGTGACAAAAAGTAAATAGCATGGGAAAACAGCCGCCACCGCTTCTTGGGTGGGCGATGAGGTGAGGATGAAATGGGGGGGGAGGCGAGCGGGGTTATTGGGGAAATTCGGGATTTGGGCTGGTGAGCGAAAAATTAACATATTCTTCGAAAAAATCAAATCCTATTCGGCAAGCAAGCAGATTTTTCAGAGGAGAAAACGAACCCCCGGCAAAAAGTAATCAATAGATGGCGAGCAAAGATTACGAAGGAAATTCAGAATCCGGGCTAGAAACCAAAGAAATGTCAACTTTTGCCAAAAATTTTTATTTAAATTTAGATATGGAATCTTAAGCTGGGTAAGAGATAAATAGTATTTTATTAGCTAGATCAAATTAGCATTAGATGACTTGCAGCTATTATGACAGCATAGAATAAAACCGGGAAACCAGCTTGGCCAATTTGCTCATTTCTCGACTTTTCTACCGTAATCTCTGGTGACAGTATCCGAATTCTATTTCCAAATTTATTGAATTAGCGTTTCAATTTAATAGACACCACAATTGGCTCCAATTTCGGTCATTTTCCCACCTTATCTCTAATTTTGAAAACACAACAACAAAACAAACCAGTAGTGATCATTTGACGACTTTTCAAGGTGGACTTGCAGTTTTATTCAAACCGTACTACCTTCGCTTTGTCTTAGTCTCTGAGTTTCAAAAATCCTCCAAGTGAAGTGGCATCCGTTGTGGGGCTGGATCGCGGCGTGAGGTCTGCCCGTAAAAAACCCAGGACGGCTGGGTGGCCTTTGAAAAAAACGGTTCCGCCGGCGCGCGAGCCACCATCGCGGATGGGTTGCCGAAAAAAATTTGCTGAGAAAATGGCATTTTGGCGGAACTGAGGTGGGGTCGGGATTTGGATTTAGGCTAGAATAGGCTTTGATCAACGGTGTTGCTAATCCTATGCCTAACAAGGGAACCACCCGAGGTCGAGGTGGCGTTTCGTTATGGGACCCGGCCCATTTTGTGCAGAATTTTTCGCTGATTCCGAATCCGCTGCTCATTTTTGCCAAATAGCTCGTTTTAAAAAGTTATAGCGCTTCAAAGTTCCATTTTTTCCGAAATTTGTCAACTTCAAAGCCATTTATTTTGCGTTTCCCTGCTGATTCATCAAAAACGAATATTGCCATCGTATTCAAAAATTTTTTTATCGAATGAGCTATTAACTCAAAATTGTTGAAAATCGAAAAAATCGACGGTATGGACTTCGTTTTTTGTATGGGAAATGGTGAAAAACAGGCTATTTCACACTCCCATAAGTGATCATCGATAGGCAGTAGCGCAGTAATTAAATATACCATTCGAATCAGAAAAAAATTCTCTACAAGATAGGCTATTTAAAATGGATTGGCATATTAAAACAAAAAGTTGGGTATCGTGACAGATGACCGCCCGCGGGCTCAAATATGATCTTAAAATTGCCGTAACTTTTTAAATCGGGCTATTTGGCAAAAATTGAAAGCGGGTTCGGAATCAGCAAAAAATTCTGCACAAAATGGGCTGGGTCCCATAACGAAACGCCGCCTCGACCTTAGGTGGTTCCTTGTATAAGCTAAGCCTAATAAGCCGAAACCTAAACTTAGATCAAAGCCCGGGTCAACTTTGGCCCAAGCATAAGCTGCGCCAAAAGCTATGGATAAGCCTAATCCTCAAGCCCTAAGCCCGAGCCAAGCCTAAGCGCAGGTTTCAGCTAAGCTCAGCCGAAACCTAAGCCTAAGCCTGGGCTATAATAACCCTAAACCTACAACGAAGCTAAGCCTAATTCTAAACATATTCGTACTTCTTTAAAAACTTCCGAGGCCCAGGCACGACCAACATATTTTATTACCATCTCCAAGGTGTCCCCCAGTCGGGCAATTAGCACCCCCCTTACCAGCAAGGCTTCATCCTCTCCCTTTCCCTCTCACTCAGCCCAATCAAATTTAACTAGCCCCAACAAATCTTAGCACCACCCGATCCCCCCGCCTGAGGAAGAAGCCGCCGCCTTGAAACGGGCTTTTGTGACAAAAAGCCGGCTGCGACATGGCCCTCACCCCCCCCCCCTCCCCTTGGGTAGAGGAACGGAGGGCACCGTATAAGAAACAGCGTCCACCCATCTCCACCGCCTGTCACTTCGGCCCGTTCTCCCGGATGAACACACTCGATCACCGCGACAAATTGCTGCTGTACACACACCTCAAAAATGGACGTGGGGAGGAGTAGAATAATTGTTGGAATCGTTACAAAATGCTTAAAAACCGTTAAAACCTATAAAACCAGCTAAATAAAATTGCCTTCGAGCGTCATTTGGATCGCATCAATTTACTACTGCCATTTAATTATAGTTGATTCCACATCGCTACAATAGTTATTAAGCATTAGAAACGTAAAAATGCGATATGCAAAATAGACCTTTTTGGAGAATACCGTAACCACGGCAATACCGTAATACGGTTAATAAATTTCAAAATGACTGTGTACGTTTGACAAAAAGCTTGAAAAGAGTAATTTAATTGTCATATTATCAAAATTCTAAAATATACAAATCTCTGAAGCTCAATTTTACTGTAGGGTAAATTTTCAGAATTACAGTAACCCACCACTTCGACAAATCGCTGAAAAACCTTTAAAAAACTTAGAAAAACTCAAAAATAAAGTTTGTGCAAACTCAAAAAAAGTATTCAGAATTCAAATTATACAAATTAAGTAAATCGAGCGAATACAGTAGCCCAACAAATTGTTTTAAAAAGCAAGACCATAGAATAACTGTTTAATGTATACTGTACCCTAAACTTTCCAAATTACAGTAATCCGCTAGCCGTCCGAAGCATGGGAATGCTTAGTCGGGAAGAATAAAGCAAGAAAACGGTCACCATCCGCCCTCTTGCATTCGAATATTTCTCCTCCGCTATTGTCCAGTGGCCGGTACAATGGATGGGGCGAATATTTTGTATGTGTGTGTATTTTCCGGTGGAACGGGTTGCCCTGGCTGGTGGTAGAGTGTGTTGATGATATTCTGATATCAAAGAATGATGTCCGTCGGTGTGTATTGTTGGCTGACCTCTTCCACTCCCAGGGGTGTTCCTGACGTTTATTGACCCCTCGCATTCTCTGAATGCCAAGAGTTTGCACCTTTGCAAAGGGCTTGACTATAACTGTACGGTTTTCCGGTACTTCCTGGTACTGGACCGTTAGCGGGGGGTGGGGTTAATACGGGGAAATTAATTTTTGTTTTTCGTCTATACCTACCTGTTAATAACAAATAGTGTATTTTTCAATGTTCCTTTCACAGTCTTTGATTTTATTTCTAGAAAGTTGCAAAAACATTTGATGAATTTTTCAAAATTCGAAAGTTTTAAAACTTTCCAACTTTTATATGCTTGAAATCATGTTTAAAACCGGTTTAAAATGCTTTGAAAATGGTCTATACCCGTACCGAATTTCCGGAAAAATCAGTTTTTCTCCCTGATAAAAATCCCCCCCTGCCTGATAATAGTCCGGTACCGTTTTTTTAGATAAACAGAAAATTCCATTCGGGACGTAGCAGGTTTTCTGCTGAATTTTCCGCCAATTTCGAACCTGGCTTTTGACTTCAGCACTCCTTTAAAATTGTCGTAGTAAAGTAAAGCCCACCGGATACTTTCCCAAATTTAAAGGACAAGCGCCCTACCACGCAGCGTCGGGCACAGATGTTTTTCGAAACATCGATCTCGTTTTTTGCAACCCGCCCGCAGCACCCATCAACCTCCCCGGCTGTCGCACTGCCCACCCAGGATAGCCCCTATGGGCCAATGAACGATAGATGAAGAGAGAGAGGAGAGGGAGAGAAAGAGAGAGAGAGAGAGAGAGAGAGAGAAAGAAGAGAGAGAGAGATAGAAAGAGAGAGGAGAGGGAGAGAGAGAATGCCAGAGAGAAAAAAGGAGAAACGGAAATAGGAGACCAGCACCTCCCCGCGAACGGCGCATATGAAAATCGGCTACAGTCCCCCTGGGCCGTTCGATATTTTGACAGGAGCGTTTAAAAGCTTGAAATAGCATTTGAACGCTCAAAGGAAATGTCGAGACCACGTAATCAGGCGCGTAAGGTGGTTTTTACAAAATGGGGAAGACCTGCCGAAGACGGGCCCTGAAATCAAAAGCCGCGAAGCGGGCTTTCAAATCTAACACCTATGGAACAAATAAACTAGAGCAAACTCGCTCCCAGATTCGCATCCACATCCAGCAGCTTCTCCTCCCCTCAGTGTGTGGTCCAATCTGACCAAAAGCAGTGGTGGTAGCCGTCCCCGAGTGCTCGTATCTCGGCTTTTTTGCCTTATCCCCCAAAGACCATGGAAAAACGAACCCCGCCGCGGCCACGTTACCCCTCTAAACTTTTTTGCAGAGACCCTTTGATGTGGATCGAGATTGGAGCAGGGGTCCATTTCTACTACTCCACGGAGATCGTCGCCTGAAAATGTTGAGTAGGGGATGAGGAGTGACCCTTATGTGGAACGGGATAAAAAAAAATTTAAAATTTTGCTACTCATAGGGTGATTAAAATAAGTTAATAATTGAAATATTTAAAATTATTGCTAAATTTAACAGCAGCCAGTCAATAGAGCGTTGGGAAATTATTACGAAATTCAACTTGTGCTCTAAAAAATTTCTAATTTTATTTAATTTTTTTTCTTCAATTCGTTTAAAGATTTAGGATATTAAAATAATGAAAATGAGAAGATCACCAAAAGATAACCAATTTACGGTATTTTCGATATTTTGCGTTAATTTAATGATTTAGATATTATATATGAACGTTATTTCGAAAAAACTATGTTTAAATAGCTAAATTTTAGTGGAATTTATTTAGATACCTTGTTTGAATCCAAATTTCACACCTTCCTTCCCAACCCCCTAGACCTAAAACCAAACCCAAAATCAACAGGGTGGGTGACTACCCCCCGTGAACCCAATTCCCCTACCCGCTAATACCTCCGCCTAATCAAAAAACGGCAAAAGGTAAGAACAGGAAATAATTGGCTGGCGCCGGAATTTGATTCTCTACCGTGTGAGGGGCCCACCGGAAACGAGTTTCCCCCTTTTTAACCCGGTGTTTTTGGGTCCCAATCTCCGGCTACAAATGAAACTCCCCGAGGGGGAAAAGTTCATTCTAAACGCGAATACTTTTTGAACTTAACTTCTGGGAGTTCGATAATTTGCAGGGGAACGCGGGGCATCCGCGCTGAAAGTAGGTGCATCCAAGTCTAAAATATCGATTCTACAGAAACCGGATTTCAAGACCACTAATTAAATAGTTTGTAAGTTGATTCTATAGAATTTTCTATAACTTTCTGACCGTTTTCTGATTTAAAGCGGAACCCGGGGTAAACTCACGCAAAAATAGGTGCACGCCCCGGGACGACGAGCACCTTTTTCGGTCGCATGCGGATTAATCGGGGAAAGCGCTCCGATTTCGTCAAAATAGGCTTTTCCGATGTGAGGGCGAATCAATGAACTGTGGCCAGACAGTCTGGGCGAACAAAAATAGTCTAGTTACTTATTAGGGGGGATGCGCATTCGTACTTTTGGCGTCCTGTTAATATTTCTTATCTTTAAAAAATTAAAGTTAAACTAAACCTGAGATTGAGCCTAACCCTAAACATAAGCCTACCCCTAAACATTAGCCTATGCCTATGCCTAAGCCGAACAACAAAATTTTCCACCCTTACAGGCAAGAAAGCACCCCTCCCTCCTCCCTCGCAGCTCCCCACCCTTCTTATACCCCTCTCCACCTCCCTCTTCCAGTTGGGGGTATGGCTCAGTTGGTAGCGCCGCTCCTCTGTAGCCAAACGGACGAGAGATCGGACGTTCATCTATTCTACCCCCTTTTGCTTTTTGCTCCAAATTGTCAATCCTTTTGCTTTTTGCTTCTAATCACCGGGAAAGTAGTTTATTTTACAAAATACTCGAAATTCGGGGTTTTATCAGGCCAAACGTCGAGGGTTCAATCCCCTCCGAGAACAATCTTTTGCTTTTTGGTCTAAGACGTTCAATCCTTTTGCTTTTTGCTCCAGATTGTCAATTCTTTTGTTTTCCGCTTCTAATCATTAGGAAAGTAGTCTATTTTACAAAATACTCAATTTAGCGGCTTTTATCAAGCCAAAATCAAAACTGAACCTCGACTTTTCAGGGCTTATGGCGTATTTTAGCCCAAAAAAAGCACGAAATTCTCTACTCTCTGTCTTTTTCACAATTCCTAAATTACATCAAACGTTTTCATGAGACCACACCATCAAAAAACGATTTTTGAGAAAATATATTGAAGACTACGGCTGATAGCTCATCTGAACAAGCTCAAGAACTGATCGCTGGGTCACGTGTCGAAACACCAATATCACACAAAAATGACAAAAAGCCCAAGCCTAAGCATAAGTCTAAGCCTAAACCTTAGCCTGACCCTAAGCCTAAACCTGAAGCCCAAGCCTAACGTAAGCTTAAGCTTAACCATTAGCCTCTCCCTATAAAGCCTATACTTTTCCGATACCTTCACTGAATCTCCATACCCCGAATTAGTCCAAATTTTTTTTCCAGGAAAACACAAATGCCAACCACTTCCTAATGGCTTTTCTACGCTTGGCGAGCCTTCACTACCCTCCAAAAAAACCAACCTTCCAAGGTTTTTTTTTTTTTTAAATTTCCATTTTTTAGACTCGAACGCTACCAGCATCGCAACGGAAGTGACCACAGAGGCTGGATCAGGTTTTTGTTGGCTTTCAAAGTTACAAACTTCGCGTTTTTAGATAACGCCACCGAATTCACGACGATACAAACGACGACGATTCCGAGCTGTTCGGCCAATGAGACGTACAAAGAGTGCGGGGAATGCGAGAATAGCTGCAATATGTCGACGGCGGTTGGCGGTAGTTTGTAGCGTGAATGTTTGAATTAAGGTATGCTCAAATGCCTGTGGCCCCCCGAAATGCGAGTGTTTGGATGGGTTCTACCGGAATGAGACCGGAAGTTGTGTGCAGGGGCATGATTGTGGTGAAGGTGAGGCTGGATCTAGGTCTAGGCTTGAGCTTGAGCTTGAGCTCAGACTTAAGTTGAAGCTCTGATCCAACTTTCAATTTCAGTAGACCTTAACATCAGCCCACTGCAACAAATCAGCGGTACCGAAGGAGGCCTGTGCGATGATGGCACCGGATGTACCGAGGGCTACACCTGTATGCAAGTGGAAAACTGCCCAGCAGCCATTTGCACAGATAACACCACGAGTTGTAAGTAACTTATTTAAGCCAAAAACATATCTTTTAGGTATCACGCCGAACTGTACGCTACAATCGACTTGCATAGCTGATGGTAGGCTGTAACCTACAAACTATAAACAATTTTAGTTCCCATTTTTTATCATGAAATGACGGATGGGAATTGTACGCGAAATGAGACTTGGGTGGAGTGTAGCTCGAGCTGTGAGGATTCATGCGAGATGAATGAACAGGTGAGTGGGAGAGAGAGGAGAGAGAGAGAGAGAAGAGAGATGGAGCGAGAGAGAGAGAGAGAGAGAGAGAGAGAGAGAAAGGGAGATGGAGAGAGTGATATTCTTTACAGAATTGCACAAACATTTGCGGCCCAGCTGCTTGCCAATGCACCACCGGCTTCTACCGTAACTCTACCGGCTTCTGCGTGCAGGGTCACGACTGTGGCGTCGAGCTGGAAGTGACGGAACGTACGTTACTCTTAAAGTTCTCTTGAAACCGTATTAAGTGCAAAAAACGTAGTTTTGACAATCTTTAGTACCCAGCACCGACAGCATTCTGACCGGTTGTGAACTCGTCCGCTGCCAACCCGGAAGTACTTGTCGAAACGTTGAGGGGACAGCAACTTGCGTAAATGTGACGATAGATGGTGCGTAGCTTAGTGGTATCTAAAACTTATCCCGCTTCAGCCTGCCCGATGAACGAGGAATGGAAGGATTGCGCGAGTCAATGTGAACCTACATGCGATACGCCAAAGCCGGTAGTAAAAAGGACATTATAAATAACTTTTCGCGTAGGTTTGCCCGGCCCTATGTGCCACTTCCGCTTGCCAGTGTCAAGAGGGATTCTATCGGAATGACAATGGGACTTGTGTTGTTTTGGTTGATTGCTACTCGACACCGATTAGTAAGTTGGGAAAAGGCTTACTTACTGCTTCCATAGCTTCGCTATTTTATAGGGATTTTACGCCATTCGCTGTAGTTTGGAAAAATAGACTAAGAATTTTTAGTACAGCTGAAAACAATGTAATACAAAATAGTTATGGCAAAAATAAGAAAATTTTTAACTTCATCTGACCATCAAGCTTTCAGCTTGCTCTACAAATGAAGAAGCCATGTTTTACAGTACCTGTGAACCGAGCTGCGAGACCCCAGATCTAGTAGGTTTAAAAAAATTTAAGACTTTTTCAACATTTAATGATATAAATTGTCATTTCCAGCAATGTGCCCTCCCGGAAACGATGAGCTTGAACCTAACTTGTCTCTGTAAAGCCGGATTCGTCCGGAACAGCCTGGGAAATTGCGTAAATACGACGAGTTGTAATGGTAAGCACTGGCAGTCTAGCAAAGATTCTTTAGGATATCGGTATTTCCTTTAATTTTAGCCACCATCCCATCCGACTGCGCAACGGTTACCTGCCCACTTGATAAGTATTGTGACGTGGTAGATGGGTCTGCAAAATGTATTGAAGGGACGGGTAGGTGAAAGTATTTAAAAAATAAAAAATGGATTCAAGCTCCTACTACGATGTCTACTGTTACACAATTGACTACCACAGACTCCCAGGTTACGACTGGTAATTTTTTCATGTCTTGATCGGATATACGCTAAATTGTAGGCAATAACTCCGTTACGGTATCGGTGACTACCACTACCACCACGGCGAACAGCTGTGGTAAAAATGAGAGATCTACAAAATGTGTGCATGGATGTGAGCCGATGTGTAGTGGAAGACAAGTAGGTTTTGAAGCCGCATCTGCACTTGGCAAAAGCCTGACCGCTTACGCGATGGAAAAGACGTGCGAGCGAGAGCAGAGCGCCTTTTGGCCGAGTTCTCGGTTCTATGCCCATCCCCGAAGCCTTCCAGATACCTTGAAAGACCAGCTTTTCAGTATTGCCCCACCAACTCGACGGTTTGCACACCAGGCTGCCTATGTGCTTATGGCTACAAACGGGGCCCAAAATTAACGTGTGTCCAGACCAGCAAGTGCCATAAAAGTAGGAGTTCCGGAAAAGCGGAAGTTTCGGTTTTCTTTAGACCCTGGATGCCAAGCCAATGAAACGTGGATCGATTGTATGGATGACGACCCAAAATGTAGCGGTGTTACGCCGGCTGTAAGTATTTCGGGGTATTTTAAAGGCGCTTGCTACGGAATTGCCTGACCACGACACGCAACGCGCGGTACTGGACTGTTAGCGGGGGGATTGACGGTGGGAAATCAAATTTCTCCCAGTAATCCCTAACGGAATATCAACCATTTTTATTCTATTTAATATAGTTTTTATATATAAAAAAAGCATAAAAACTATAAGAATTCGAAACATCATAGTTCTTTTGTCAAAAATGTACAAAAAAGGGCAAGATTTTCGAATTTTACAGTTTTTAAGCTATTTTTATAATCTAGCACCCAGAAACTACTAAAAACGCTATAGAAATACCTTATAGATCGTTATCAGGCAGGGGAAGGTGCAAAAAAACAATTATTTTATCCCTTGCTACCCCCCCCCCGCTAACAGGCCAGTACCAAACGCGCATTCCGTTCCGTTCCGTTGCGTATAAACCGCCAATTTCAGCCCCATTTTGGCACTGTCTGCTCTGGTGGATGCGGATGTGTCACCGGATACCAACGCAACGCGGTTGGAGACTGTGTTTTGGCAGCAAATTGCTAAAGAATAAAGTATTCTTGTTGTTAATTGAGACCGCAATATACTCGATGCCCTTTCGGACCTCCGACTTCTTCTATTGACAATAAGGCTTATCCCGTCAAGCCATCCAAGCCAATTCCTTTGTTTGTGGGAGGAAACCCCCACTTTTTTTGTGCGTAGAGATTAAACAGGTGAGCGGCCACATTGAGAGATTATTCTGAGCGATCAGAGCTACCTGATCAGGGGGCCGTGTCGAAATCGTCACACTTCAGAGATCGCACGTCATTTCAAATATTAAAGGGGCCGGGAAGTCAAAGTACACTTCTCCGCGGATTGAATCATTTTGCCAAGAAACATAGATGGTATCGGCTAAAATACCAACGGACTTATTTCGTGGAAACTCTCGGAAACAAAACCAAATAGTTTTGGTTAAAATTACGTTTTGCAAGATTGGGTATCACATGTCGTAATGCTCTCTAATCACGCAATTTATGAGGCTCCCTGGGTCAATTTTTATGATTAAGAAGGTTAGAAAGATTAAAATTGCTTGGTGCTAGTGGGTGTGGACAGCAGGGGAACGAATTTTGTTTTCCGTATTTATCAATAATAAATATTGTATCTTTATAGTGTTTTTATAGTTTTTTGATTGCTAGAAAGTCAAAAAAATATTTTAAACAATTTTGAAACTTCAAAAATTTTAACTTTTGCCATCATTTTTCATATATATTGACCAAAAAGACCAACTTGTTTCGACGCCTTTTATATCTGAAAACCGTATAAAATGCTACAAAAATAGTTGAATAAGTTGTTAGACGTTATAGACGTTAGAGTACGCCATTACTTGGAAAAGTTGGTTTTCTCACCCGCTAAATGCCCCCGAATTCCTATCCCCTCTAAAAATAACGAGAAAAAGCGATAAAACACATCATAACATACCAACACTACCCCTATTGGTTCTATTTTCTTATCTCCCACCCAACTTCCGGCCCGCAATACGCCTACGGGCATTCCCGAGACATTTTTTTCTGGGCATTCTACGCAACGAATACAATCTCCGGGTTAGTTGCCACCTGCGAGCTCTCACCCCCGCCCTAAGGGCGATTAACGGCTTAATTCTGCTTTGCGGTGGCTGATAAGTCGCGAAGACCTTGCACCAAAACAGTGCTCCCGAATCTCCTGCCCCGGGACGTGAATTATGCCAGGCCATGAGCCAGACTTTGATTCCAGAATATTCTTTTCGCAACGTTGCCCTGCTATTCGTTCTATGCTTGATCTTTCAAATGGCACACTGCGGCCCGGCACTCGACCAATGGGATGATGAGTTGCAGAGGGCTGAGTGCAAAAACTGTAAGGACAAGCCTAAGCCTAAACCTAAACCTCAGCAAAACAAAATTTTCCACCCTTACAGGCAAGAAAGCACCCCTCCCCCACCCCCTGCGGGCCCCCACCCTTCTTATACCCCTCTCCCCCTCCCCTTCCAGTTGGGTGTATGGCTCAGTTGGTAGCGCCGCTCCTCTGTAGCCCAACGGACGAGAGATCGGACGTTCATTTACTCCACGCCCTTTTGCTTTTTGCTCCAAATTGTCAATTCTTTTGCTTTTTGCTTCTAATCATCGGGAAAGTAGTTTGTTTTGCAAAATACCCAAAATTCTGGGTTTTATCAAGCCAAACCTCGACGGTTCAATCCCCTCCGAGAACAATCTTTTGCTTTTTGGTCTAAGACGTTCAATCCTTTTGCTTTTTGCTCCAAATTGCCAATTCTTTTGCTTTTCGCTTCTAATCATTGGGAAAGTAGTTTATTTTACAAAATACTCAAATTAGCGGCTTTTATCAAGCCAAAATCAAAACTGAACCTCGACTTTTCAGGGCTTATGGCGTATTTTTGCCCCAAAAAAGCACGAAATTCTCTACTCTCTGTCTTTTCCACAATTCCTAAATTACATCAAACGTGTGCATGAGGCTACGCCATCAAAACACGATTTTTGAAAAAATATATTGAAAGCTACGGCTGATAGCTCATTTAAAAGCTCAAAAACTGATCGCAGGGTCAGGTATCGAAACTTCAATATCACACAGAAATGACCGCCTATAAAAACGCATTTTACAGTGGGCGAAAACAACAAAAACTTCGTCAATTGCTCCAATTTCCACGTCTACGCATTTTTCATGATGGACCCCGAGACGCGCCGCGAAGGGTTCTCACAAATTATTGAGGTGACATGCCCCTACCTCCCCCAGAAACTTACTTTTTTCAGCTTCTCGAAGATCTCATGTACAGTTGTGCCACCCAGAATCGAATATTTCAAAATACTACCGATGATGGGAAATATCCAGAAAAGTTGGAAGCCTAGCAATTCGTTAAAGAACAGAAAATTTCAGCCGTTTCACCTTTATGTCTGCCACCACTTCCTCGTGGACGTGTAATATCTCTGATTGTGATCTCCAGAGCCAGATCTCAATGGATAATTCGAAATATCCGCCTAGGTCGGTTAATTATAAATTACAAAATAGCGTTTTTTTGTAAACTTTTCAAGCCGATTTTAAATTTTTAGCTCCGATATCGATATTTTTACCGAAATCAAAATCGCGATCGATAGAGACGCGAAAGTCGCGCCGGCCAACCAAGCCACCGTCATGTACATAATTTCAAATATTCAACCAGACGTCTTTGTCCATTACACAGTGAGTTTCTGCTTTCATTTTTTCAAAACTCTTTTTCTCAGAATATTAGCTACGCGGTTAGTCATCAGACTGGAATCGGACACGAAATTCAGAGGCTCAAGACACCTATACGGCTTCTGTGGTTTCTGGTAAATTTTAATAAGTATTACACAACTAAACTACCTTTAATTACAACGTGTTAAAACTTTCTATATCATTTTTAGCGAGATTCCAATGCTACAGACACATTTAATGGAATTCGTAAGGAAGCCGATGGGTGGTTTGAAGACGTAAGCGGAAATGGTAGCTCGGATTTCGAAATTCTAGGCTTCTATCATCGATTCCAAGCAATTCCCCAATCTAATTAATGCAATGTATGTGTGTCCGGTTAATGGAACTTATTTTCTACCGACGCCTACAACTAGTCTACCCACCTCGCAAACAACCCCACGAAAATCAAGGGATCCGGATGTCAATGGTAAATTTATTTATCGATTAAACTAAAACTCTATAGTAAATTTACTTAATTTTATCTTTACTTTCCTTACATTCAGATGACTTTCTCAAATGGCTCCTCCCACTCATCATCATACTACTAGCATTTTTAATTTTCCTCTGCCTGGCGGCAAGGTGGAAGTTTTGCCCGATGTGGCAGCCCCAGTAAGTCACCCTACTCTTTATTTTACCTATTTTCAAATCCCAGTCTTCCATTCTACAGTAAGAAGCAGCAACTGGAACGGCATTCGCTGAGTTTGCATGATCAGATTCGATCAGCCACGCTGCAATCAGCGAGCAGTTTGGCCGGAATTACAGCGGTTGTAAGCCGAAGTCGAAGCGGAACCAAGTAGCCTTTCATCCTGCTCAAAAGTACTTTAAACTTTTAGCACAGCTTTGGACCCGTGGGAAATCAGCTCTGAACGGGTATTCGTAACCCAAGAACGACTCGGTCATGGCGCATCGTCTGAAGTTGTAAAGGCCATCCTAAAAGGGCGGCCAGCGATTCGAGACAAAGGATTTCCACTACAGGTAATACCTCTCAACTATAATATTTTAACTCTTCCTCTAGCTAGTACTATCCTACAAAGACGGCAGCAATGTCGTAGCAGCCAAATACTTGAAACCAAGCGCATGCATGTCAGCAAAAGCCACATTCATCACCGAAATGCGCCTCCTAAAGGAAATCGGATACCATTCGCATATCATCCCTCTGATTGGTATTGTCATTGACGGCCCTGAGAAGCTCGTCCTCACTCAGCTTTGTCCCTTCGGTGACCTCAACAAATTCCTCAAGAAAAAGGTATGCTATCTAAAAAACCCAGCTCAATTAATTTCAGAAAAACACGCCCGAAGAGCTAGTGCAAAAAGAGCGAAGAATCATCGCTTGGCAGGTAATTAAAATCCACAAAACTAATCAATCTAAACTAATAATTACAGATATCCGACGCGCTTTGCTATTTGCATTCCCTCAATTTTGTTCATAGAGATGTAGCTGCTAGAAATGTTTTTCTCTACGAACGCGCTATGGCAAAGGTTCCAAGCCCATTTCAAATTCAAAATAGCAAATCCGAATTTAGCTTGGAGACTTTGGGTTGTGTGTCCGGGCGCCGGAGGGTCGGATACGGGCAGGTGGTCATCTACCTGTACGCTCGCTACCCCCAGAAGCCATTGAAGAGATGACATTTGATGAAAAAACGGATATGTAAGTAACGAAAGCCAGTCCAAGAGCAATAACTCCCTTTTCAGTTGGTCTTATGGGTTATTCTTATGGGAGCTCTACGCGGATGGGCGAGTACCGTACTTGGATGTTCCATTGAGCGACATTCTAGTCAAACTAAAAAATGGCCACAAGCCTCCCATACCCGAGAAGATGCCGGAGAGGATGTAAGCCTTCGTCTAGCCTAGTCTCAACTCCCGGATTTTTAGTGTGGAGCTGATGCATGAATGCCTGCAAATAAACCCGAACACCCGACCAACGTTCAGTGAAATTCGCGCAACGCTCTTCGACGTTATCGATTGCAATTCCACAGAATATGGATACATCCATATCCAAGATTACAAACGATTCAGCGTTTAAAGATTTGCGCATGTACATAAATAAAGAATTATTGCAATAAAACAGCCCGTAATCGCAAATCCTCGGACATTTCTTGCATTGTCATTCTAAATGATATCAATGTTCGATTACAAAGATTATCGCGGCGAAGAGAAGTTTCTATTCCACATACAAGCCGTAAAAGTTTTATCAAAACACTAATAAGGCAATATCCCGCAAATTTCCCTCCCTTCCCGCGCCTATTTGTGTGCTTTGACCTATGGCGTAGTCGCCCTTAGGCGACGAAAATTCAAACAAAAAAAATTTCTCCTTTGGATAGGAAAAGTCTTCAAACTAATTTTTTTATGCCACAAGACTCACGACGTCGAGCCGGGCCAATTTTCCTGAAAGTCTTCATCTGCTTGTTCTCCATAGGTTTGTATTTAGCTCTCCAGTTATCGTGAAAGCATGGCAGCGCCGAATCCCCTGTCTCCGTCTAAAAAGATCTATTTTAGGTACGTGCTATTTTTGCCTAAATGGGCTATTATTGCGATCGGTTGAGAATTCACGATCAAGCCCGGATTCTACTTACATAAGCAGGTAAACATCGAGTTCGGCTTGGTCTCTATACGGCATTTAGTCGGTTTGATGAGGACGATCTCGGGTGTAATGGCTTTTCGATGCAAGAAAGGGTCGAAACCCAACGCCGGATTTTGGAATCGGTATACTTTTTTTGATTAGCATGACGGTGGTTTAGATCAACCACGATATTTCGATGGCCTCCCAAAAACTCGGCTCTACTGTTGCCCAACTAGAGACGATAATGAAGCAAATATTTGAGAAAAGTACGTTGCCGTTTTGGTAAAGATATTTGAAAACGTTTAGGGGATGAATTAGAAGCTACGGAGCTGCAGAAAGAGGTTGCACTTCGCGAGTTGAGGGATCTCGAAGAAAAACGGATGGTACGGGTGCGATTGCCCTATTCTCCATTGGAGATCAGAAACACTTCCATCCCGGCCGCCACCATAAAGCAATCAAGGCATCTCGAGGATATGTTGGACTTCAGGTATGCAAGCTTAAAGTTTCGACGTTAGTTTTAGTCGTTGCCCAATAGCTAACTTCCTCAGCGTGTACATCTATCCCTTGTCGACCAATGCAGGATCGTTGGCGAGAGAGTATTACGAAACATTTCGAAGAACGCCGTGGAGTATTGCTGATCCCACACAGGCCTGCATTTTGCTCAATATCGCCGATGATAACTCCCCGCAGCAGGTAGCGCTTGCGATAATAAGTATTTAAAAACGTTTTTATCAGGATGTGCTGCCCTTTTTGGCGAAAACTCCAAACAACATGGTTGTCAATGTTGGGGAAAAGTCGCGGTTTGATCCCACCACGACAATCATTTATGTCGAACCAAGAGCGCTGTAAGTTTTGCTACCATCATTTTTTCTAGAAGTTAGAAAAGCACAGCCTTTTTATTTCTATCAAAATGGTCCAATTTAGCAAAGAAGATACGATGTCACTGTGGCCGATTTACCTTAACGTAACCGAGCGGTTCGATTGGCGAACGTACCCAACCCTACAGCCATACGAACGAAAATATCTGTTCAACGTGATGTCGTACGACAATTATTCTCCGGGTGAACTGAACGAGCTGAGGGTTTCTGCTCAAAACTCGCTGGATCAGGTTTGGGAATGTCTGCTTCTTTGAACACTGTTTAGGCATCGATCAACGATTGTCCCCAAGATGAAGCCTGCAAGCAGAAAGGTAAACTAAATAAAACTATGGTAAGCCTCACGTTATTTAGCTGAAATCCTGGGATTATCCACATTCACAATCATCCCGGCTGACGCCAACATCTACGAGAACTTTTATCGAGCGCTGGCACAGAATTCGATACCGGTGGTGATGTCGATGAATATTAGGCTGCCCTTTGAAGGTAATTGAATTTTTTTAAAGTTATTTTATTTCTTTGATATAGATTGTATCGACTGGGGCCTGGCGGCGATTCGATTGCCAACCGCCCGTCTTCCTGAGCTGCATTTTATTCTGCGCTCCTTCGCTCCGTCCCACATCATTGAATTGCGGCTGAATGGACGTCGCTTTTTCGAAAAGTACATCGGAAATGTAGAGGGTAAGATCTGTTATTAAAGTTAATGTTATTCGTTTTTTAGCAATAATGCAGACGCTATTCGGCTGCCTGTCGAATCAGCTATTCTTGCCCTCGCGTCCGCAGACGGTGGTGCAATCAGCTTCTCTTTTTGAAGGATCGTTTGTGGCCCCAATTCGCCTTCCAGTTAATCGTCCAATTGATGAGGAATACTTGGGTAGGTAGAAACAAAACCGAGCTTTATTCAAATGGTTCAGGCCCGCTTGAAGCACCCGTCGATTCACCCAGCTTCCAGAATAACTTTACCGCTCTTCAGTTGGTAAGTCCTGGCATAATAAGTCGTACGTCGAAGAAATGAAAAAAAAATCACATCAGTCAAAAAAAAATAAAATAAAAAAAGAAGGACCCTTCAGTATGCCCACAAGATCTGGTCAGCTGCTCATTCGGCCCAATTTTCGCCGGAATACCTTCCATTTGAAGATGAAATCCCATCGCTGCTGTCGCATCAACTCGGTTCCAGCCTAGGTATGATCTTATTTGGAGATTTTTACATTCTTTTTTTAGTAATGCGACCAATGTTGCCCGGCTCCGGAAAAGAATTCAAAGAAGCGCTGGGCGGCAACCGCGAGAAAGAATCTTTTACAGGTTTACTCGTTTTCAAAATTGAATTAGCTTTTTTTCAGCTGTGATACTAACGTACAATCGAAGCTCTGTCTTGGATGCTACACTAAGGAAGCTTCATGGAATGAAAAACCTAAACAAAGTAAGTACTCGCTTTGCTAGATATATCATACTTTAGGTGCTCGTGATTTGGAACTCGCCAGTGAATGAAACCGTGTTTTCGTGGCCGGCGCTGCACGTACCTATTGAGTAAGTACTTTTTACTGAAAACTAATTCTTTTTAGATTCATTAGGCCACAAATGGAGAACAGCTTAAACAGCCGTTTTGTGCCGTGGGATCGGATCAAAACTGAAGCTGTACTTTCATTGGACGATGATATCGATATCAGGAAAGATGAGATCGATTTGGCTTTCAGGTATGGCTTTAATACTAAAAATTCTACGATTTTAGGGTTTGGCGCGAGAATCGAGAGTCGATCGTTGGCTTCCCGGCAAGATATCACGCGGAGTTCGGCGGCGAGCTGTATTACAATAGCAACAAGACGTGCCAATACAGCATGATACTGACCGGATACGCCTTTATTCATAAGGTATAAGCGTGTTCTATGAATTGAACTAGAAATTTAGAACTATTTCAACGCGTATACGAACTCTATGGTATCTGATATACGGAATCACGTGGATTCGGGTGAGATATTCGGAAATTTGGCTAGAAGATATTCGTTTAGTGATGAACTGCGAAGACATAGCCATGAACTTTCTCGTCTCACACATCACCAGGAAACCACCGATCAAAGTGACAAGTAAATGGACTTTAAGGTAGCCACTTTTTTTCCGGACCCGCTGAACCATCATTTAGGTGTCCGAATTGCGCAGAAAAATTGTCCGATGACGACGGCCATTTCAACAAACGACACGAATGTATTCGTCTCTTCACCAAGATTTATGGCTACAACCCGCTCAAGTTTGTACCAACTTGTTTTCAAAAATATATATTTCCTTTAGAAATACTCAATACCGGGCCGATTCGGTGCTCTTCAAGACTCGGGTAGAAAATGGTGCCCAAAAGTGCTATAATTTTGTATGAACTGTGCTTTGCCATGTGATAATGTGATTTTCTGCGATACCAGTGCCATTCACTCGCCTTCTCGTGCTTTCGATCTCAACTTGTGCTCTATATACGGGTTTAATAAATTGTCGCAATTTACTCTGTGTGTCCTCACAATGCTCCCACATCGTTATTGAACTGATGTATTATTTACGCATCATGCCAACAAAATCACATCTTTACATGGTTGAGCTATCAGCGCTAATGATCCCTAATGACTTGCGGCTTGTAGTCGGACTTGGCGGCTTCGGTGATGGATTTTCCGTAGAGCTCTAGGCGTTGGGTCATCTAAACCAGGTCAACCGTTTATGTTATTCTTGTTACCCGGAAGCCCCAATGGTCCTTGACTTGACGGCATAGGTTGAGATCAACTTCTGTGACCAGCACCCCATCTTTCGTTCGGGATAAGGACTAAAGGAATATTGGATTAGGTTTACTATTAGCCGCTTTTAACTTTTATATTTTGTCTGACTCACCGGGGTCCTCGAGCCATCTGGGCAGGCAACATAGCTGCTACCGTAGAAATGTCCGAAGTCTTTGTGGGCTAGAATCTTTCTTGAATTATATTTTGGAAGCCATACCCGCTTGTCCATTGCCAGAGGTGAACTCATTTGGGAATGACTCAGTTCCGACTCTGTTGATGCCCACGGTGAAGCAATGATTAGCAATGGCAGCATTTCGCGCTTCAATTCCCCATAGAGGTTCACTGGAAATTTAGCAGTCCTAGAATAGGTAGCTGGTACCCACCTCAACCCGCCAACGGTAGCCGAAGGATTGAAAATGATTTCGGCACCGTTGAGCGCGTACATCATCCAATTTTGGGGATGGTGGCGCCCGTAGCATATGTTGATCCCAATTTTTCCGAAGGCGGTCTCGAATACCGGGTGTCCAAGTTGCGACTCCATGTAATAGGTGCTCTAAACGCGCGTAGCTCTAAATTCCGAATTCCTGACTTACTTCGTTGAAATCGCCGACTCTGGGGATATGGTTTTTCCTGGACTTTCCAATGACATGACCCTTATTGGAGATGACGACCTAGGAAAATTCTAGGATCCTCTGGGCCTGACCTACAGCTGTATTCCAAATGACCTCGTCCTTGGCTTCATCTCTCTCTAGGATGGGCGAGATGATGACCATGTTGTACTTAGCGGCCAGCTAAACCTTTGCGTAGTGTTTCATAGTCGTGGTTTCACCTACCTTTTGCAAAAACTGGGTCGCCGGCCCAGTTTCAGCGCTCTCCGCAAATTCGGTCCAAGGCAGGCGTTCCCTCGTGCAAAAAGCGAACGGCATGGCTAAATTCTAACTATTACTCAAAGTTCCAGCTTTCAGTGTTCAGCTCTAGAGTTGGCTAGGCTTTCTACTTTAGACTTACTCCATGCCTCTTGCAAGCACGCGATATTGGCGCCAGCGATAGCGGCGGCATCAATAAGTTGTTCAACCCTAAAGCAGTTGCATATGGAAAATTTGGGATACCGCATGAAGATAGCATGGCGTTGCTCGGCGATAGGGTAGGTAGTTGGGAGGACGATCGCATTTTGAATAGCCGCGATACGTACCTAAATTTTTATGGAAGAGTTTGGTGTAGACGCTATTGGTAGCGAACCTTTCTGGGTGCTCTCAATTGCTCGCGTTGGGCCTCAACGGTAAATCCCTTGATTTCAAAGCTAGCTTTCTCAGCAGCGTCCAGCGCCTTTGCGGGGATCTCCAGTGCACTAGGGTTGACGATTGATTTTGCTATTTTAATAATACTTACGGGATGCGCTTGCCATAGAGAATTCGTGTCACTTCGTCAAGCTCGCGGCCACTCAAGGCCTTTTCCAGCGCACCTTCGAGTCCCTCAAACTCAACGCCTGCCATCCTAAACAGTAAATTCCTTCGATTTTAGAGGTCTGTTAGGATTAGAACTCCGAGAAGCGCAATTAAAATTGAATGGTTGGCTGCGCGTATGCGGTAATCCACAAAATTTCTAAACATTTGCAAGAAATAATTTCGACGCGCGTGAGATTAGGATCTGGTTATCGCAAGAGCTTGCGTGTCAGCCGACTGATAGGGAACAAATCTAAATTGCCGATAAACTCGGTGCGGAAAAGGCAATGATTGATAAAGTGGCCCGGGGAATCGTTGCGAAAACTGGAGAACAGACGTTTGGTGTAGGGTGATTTCGTGAAAAAGAGTCAGGCCCCCTCTCAGATCGGTCCTATCAGTTTGACGGATGGGTTCGGTGATCGCATCGCAATAGCGAAATAAGCCTCTACGCGCAGATCTGTTTATTGCGATAGGCGGGTGGAAAAGCAAACAGAATAGTGGCTAACGCTTCGATGCCAAAACGACGCTAGTTGGGTCGCGCTGACCTCTGGCGAGGGGCCCTCTGTTACAGCGAAAGGCGGCATGGCCGAATGAGAAGAATGACCACATGACCCGGTGGATTTGATGTTAGTGTAGGAAAATGGGTGAAAAAAGGCGCATGGTCGGTACTGGGGAATACCGTAAACGGGAATTTTGGTTCAGTCGTGTTGTTGAATGGAGCCCTGCCATCTTCCAAGGAGACGTTTTCGAGTTTCCACTGAGTTTCGAAATGGGACCAGGTCTATTCGGATTTTTTTTGTTGATGAAAAAGTACTTTTCAGCCAGCGAAACGTCAAATGGCAATTTGGGCGTTTTGCGCTTTTTAAAGTTGCGTAACTTTTCTATTTTGGTTGTTTCGCAGATTCTAAAACGTACGTTTTAATCAACAAAAAAATTCTGCATAAAAGAGGCTTGGTTCGATTTGAAACTTCGTGGACACTCGAAAACGTATCCTTGTCTCTTCGCTCGGCACTTTTCCAGAACTTTCCATTCATATATTTTCGCGGATAATCACGGCGTCTTTTTAGATGGTCGCCTGCGAGCACTGTGGATGCGAAGAATTCCACGACGTTGATGGAGCTATATTTTGCAACAGATGTGAAGCCGTATCGCAGGTAACGTGGTTTTCGGATTAGGTCTAGCGGAATCTAGGATTTTAGGTGGGGTTCACTCAGGAGGCAGATCAATTTGAAGTTATGGGCGCAAAGAAGATCTATGACAAGCCGAAATCCGGAAAGAAGCGGGAGAAGGACAAACCCGGAGAGGATGGTGGTGATCAGGCGTCCGGGTCCCGAAAAAAACGAGGCTCTCGCACTCGCCTTGCCAGTAGGCTCTTAGCGCGACGCCGGCCGTTAGCGGTAATGTCTTTGGTATTTATCGTAGAATTAATTTGTCTTCAGGCGACGTTTGATGGGCGCCGTCTAGAGGTGGAAGATTTCCAAAATCGTGTTGAGCCGTTGCAAGACCTTCTCCACCTCTTGCAAGACAATGGCGCCGTGCAGGATAAAGACCAAGTTTGGAAGGTACGTTCTGTCTATATTTCTCCTCAATTCTGTTTTAGGACAGTTTCGGTCTAACGAGGCATGCGATCTACATTAACAAAGGCGTCAGCGCGATGACTGAGATTATAGGAATGCCGCCAGAATTCAGGGTTTTTCAGATATATCGTTATTTATTTTTTAGGTTCATGTAATACACATTTGGCGGTGTTATTTGGCTCATTTGAATGTCGAAACATTGACGCCAGAAGAACCTTCGACAATTCGAGGTCAGAAAATCGCAGGCTATGCATCCCCCGTTTTAGAGGCCTTTCTGTCCCACCGAGTCGTTGTAGCCGTCCTTTACCTTGCGGCGTTGGACTGTGGCTACACGAGTGTTACTATAAGTGACATTGCTAGGTATTCTTCGTCGTATTTATTTAAACTTTATAGTTAGGTGGATGCGTGACGGCCATTTTTCTGTGCCTTCGTTTTGTCACCACCACGTTATGACTTCCACTGTCAAACAATATCGGGTAAGCAATGAACGTTTAAACACTTTTTCCAGAACTATCCTTTAGACGAATACTTTCGGGTCGTCTCGTATGTCGGGCAAGCTTTGCAACTGCCGCGGTCGCCAACCAAAGTGCCCTTGTTTGAGGTTCTTTCTTTTCGTTGCTTTTCATGTCTTTTTAGATAGCTTGTCGATTCGCATTTGACATGAATCTACCTAAAAACATATCGCGTGCGGTGTATGTGTTGAGCGAGAAGCTCAATTTAAGGCCGTCGATACAGCCCGGATATTTCGCTCAACAGGGAACATTGCAACAGGTCCTTTTCAAGCGAAACGGGACCAATTTGTTTAGGGGTTCCTGCCTGCACGACGCTCTCCATTGGAGCATGCCTTTGGCCGTATATTTACAATAAAGGAATTAATCGCTGAGTACATGAGTTGTTTACGTGGCTTATTCAAGATTCTTAGAATGTTCATCAGCGATGAAGTGAAGGTCATGGCACTTATTTTGTTGGTACTGAAATTGAAGTTTCGGCTTGACGACAAGACAGAATTCACTCAAACAGAGGTGAGCATTGCTGCGTCCATTGCTGCTGTCGTTTTTTCGGCATCGAATTATCTCACGTTGTTTTAGTTTGACTTCCCACGTTGGCTACTGCAGCTGAAGATGAGGGTGGCGCTTTGGAAGGGCTATGAGCCAAGCAACGTGGTTAGGAAAGGGTGAGTGCTTGCTGATAGTGTCTAGAGCTTTTTTGGCTGGTTCCCTAGTTTATTTTCATGCCCAGACGTTGCCTTCTGGCGTTCTTGGATGTGTGGAGCCTCTGCCAAGCTTAACACTTACTCTGTTGTCCTAAATCCCATTATTTCAGGGTCACCTTCACGGATTCCTGTTCTGATCCGTATCGGAAACTAAGCTATTTTCATAGCGTACCTAAGACTGAAGTTGAAGATGTGGATGATGATGCTGAAACGAAAGATGTATTCGCTGATAAAGAACTCCGGAACCATCAAAACCCCTATGTTAGGGGCAAACTGCACTTCGAACACCTTGTCCCCCGACACTGGCCACTTTTTCGGTTAGTGTTTTTAGGAACCGATTCACCGGCAGCATTTTAAATTCCAGGACAGACATTCCAACACTGGAAGGCAATGATCATCCGCCAAGAACTTATGATAAAGTGTCGAGTTCGAGTCAGTTGCTCCCCGCTTTGTTTAATTTGAGTATTTAGCGCCGCTTGTCAACACAATCCGTGATTTAAACCGAGAAGCTCTCCATTCTGATCCTGCAGCTGATCCAGATCTGGTGGACACTTTGTTTGCAGATTTCCAGGTAACAACCGCTTTTCAGACTGAATTTCCTTTAGAAAAATAACGAGCAATTTCCTTCATCTGCTGCTGAAATGTTTCCGTCCCTCCGTTCATACACGGCAAGTGTTTTATGACAATTTAACATTGGTTTATCAGATGTACCAGCAACCAGAGGTCGCGCCGTATTCATTTCTGAGGGTCACAGATGATGGCATCGGAGAATTTTTTCTGAGCACCCCGAACGTGGCGCAGCTATACGAGTTAGTTTTTCTATTAACTATCGGATCTTTGCCGCAACTTGGTGGGAAACGAGTTTTTTTCAGCTCGGCAAACCACGACTTCTCTCGCTCGTTCGCGGAGCTACTTTCGATTTTTGCGTTGCGAATCGGCGAACAACCTATGGTGCTCTACGCTACACTGGTTCTCATGGAAGTTCGTCTTTTCGATTCGAAAAGGTACGCTATTTATGTTTTGCAATTGCTCTTTCAGCCTAATTGAATGGAAGAGTACTATTGAAACTGATGGTTCCGAATTGCAGCTCAAATACCATTTCAACAAAGGCGCCCCGGTTGACGTCTGGTATTTTGTTACTTTCTTGCCATTGTGTGAATTCTAGGTTAACGCGTGACCGGAGCGCAGGGCGTGATTATGGAATGAGGGTGACCGGCCGTGTGATATGTAGGTATTTGGAGTCTTTTACTGAACTATCGATCATCTTGCCCTAAACTTTCCTTTTCAGGGCCTTGTACGAAAAATCGACGACGAAGAAGAAATGATTCTGATGATGAATCGATCGCTGAAGTGATGGTAGAAGCGGACGAGATAGTGAAGATAGAGAAAATCGAGAAGATCGAGGAGGAGGAGGTGGATGGAGAAGATTCGATTGATGATGAAGCTGCACCACAAGCTAGACCCCGCAACCGTGCACGGACGATCTTGCGCAAAAATGGACTATCCCGTTTTCCGGTACGTTGATAATGCGTTGTGGTTGTTTTTCCGGTGCTAATGCACAACGGGGGGACCTGAATTTTTTTCGGCCAGGATTACGAGACACTCCGCTTTCGTGGCTTGGTTTTAGGCTTGGCTTAGCTAAGCTGAAGTCTAGCTTAAGCCCCGGCTTAGGCCTAGGCTTAACTTGGCTTAGATTGACCTTAATTTGCCCTAAGGGCCGGAAAAACCGTCAGTTAGGGAGTGACTTGTTATAGGCTTTGCTTGGCTTAAGTGCCTGGCTTAGACTTGGTTTTCAATGAAGCTAAGCAGACTTGGGCTTGCCTTAGCCTATCGGTAAGCTTGGAAGTTCAGAAACCTAATTTGGAGCGTCTCGGAACCTTGAACCAGGGTGCCCCCAGTTGTGCATCAGCACCGTCGTTCCTATGTTCTTATTATTATCCAATATCGGTTTTTAGAATGGGAGTTTTTCGTTCAAGGCGGTCTGGCGGATGCTGGCTCTCAAATACCTGGACTGAAGCTATGCGATTGACACTTTGCAATTTATCGTTTCTAGTTGTAGCATGCGTTTTATTTGCCCACGTGTTTTGTTATTGTTGACCTGTAGCTAATCGGTATTTCGTTATTATTGCTGTTCTTTTGCGGGTTTTGTTGTTATGATGTATGATGTATTATGAAGATGTTGTTGTTATGATGTTGTTATGATGATGAAACGACTTATGATCATGAATAAATAGTTGGAGCCTAGGGTAAACCGGTCGGTTGCAAGATTACCGTCCTAGTTTAAGCAATTTATTTCACATAACTGGGTGGCAGCAGAAAAATGGAGACAATGTCTCTGGCGTCTCTGACTAGGAGAGGTTTTTGAATAGATATCCAAATTGATGATGTACGAGAAGATTGTGGGCGGTGAGACGAATAACAGTGGTGGTTTATTCCTCCTGAAATTAGATGGTTCGTTTACAAACCGGTATTTTAGGAATTAATGGGAGGTTTTTATGATTTTGCAAAAACTGACGTTTCCTGGGAAGATTGCTAAAACTAATGCCAAGAATCGTGGTCTGTACTAGGCTACATACCTCCTCCTCCTCTTCCTCTTCCTCCTCAGCACGGGCAGCTTCTTCGGCGTCTTCTTCTTCTTTGTCAATTTCGTACTGTAGCTTCTTGATGACCTTTTCGAGGAGGACTGGTGGCGGGGGAAGTCCAGGGAAGCAAGGGTACGCATTTTTCTAAATTATTTGGCTTATTTTAGCTTTGCTACGAGCTCTCGCCGACACAACTTTCATTGAAGAAAGTCCACTTACGTTCTCAAACATCGATCTGCGTTCCTTGAAATTACGGCGATCGATTTGTCGATCGTATTTGGAGGCGACCTGGACCTTCGGCTGAAAATTACAACGCGTCTTGATTTTATTTGCATAGTCTTACCGGGTGGCGGCCACCAGTGTCATCGGCGGCACCGGGCTTGTTCAACAGCTTACGCTGCTCCTGTCGTTGACGCTCATTCAATTCTTTCAGCTGAAATTGGATGAGGTTTTTTTGGTTTTACAGCATGAAGTTTTTTAGCAGAATATTTAGGACGTACATCGTAGGTCTGACGCTCGTTGCGTTTTTCCAAATCGAATTTGTCGGCTTCCAGCTTGCAGATGCGCTGGTGGAGGGTCTAAAATTAATGGTGACGTCGGCTAAGGGTGAAATCATACCTTGATCTTGTCCTTCTTATCCTGCTTCTTTCTTCGATGCTCCTGCGGAGTTGAGCCATGAATTGCTGAAAACTTTTGGTTTTATAGCGGAAATTGAAAGGTTGAAGGTGCATTTATACTCCTTTCTTTTAACGTTTAGCAACATCTTTAAAATAGCTCTTTTTCCTAGCTTTTTTCTAGATATACACTAACCTTCTTCTGCTCTTCCTGCTGGTCCTTGGTCATGCCCATTTCTTGTTTGGCCTGCACGATGTTACCGAACTTGTCGTCGGTGGCCGCCTTCTTGGGATGGGAAGTTGCTAAAATATAGATAATAAAAATCGATAAATCTAGACGAACCGTCCACCCTCAGCGTTTGTGCTGAAGGCGCCACCGAGCAGGGCGGCTTGTTGCTTCTTCTTCATGTCCTCCTAGAAATAACGATTTCAAAAGATTAAAATGTCGCTGACCTTCTTTTGCCTCTCGGCCTCCATGCGCTGGCGGCGTTCGAGCTCCTCCTGGCGCTGGCGCTCCTCGTTGATACGGCGCCGCTCCTCGGCGTCACGCTCCTCCTGCTCGCGACGAAGACGACGCTCCTCTTGCTTCTCCTTCATCCGGCTAAGGGGAGGTTAATAGGTAATTCGGGGAAGTGAGAACCAACCGAAGCTCCTCATCCTCGCGCTCCTTCTCGGTCTGTCGGCTCGACTGATAGTCGTGGAGCTTGGCGTTGTCCTCATCTTCGTGGCGTTTCTTGGCGGCCTAGAGAAGATTTTTGGCTTCAAAAGTAAAAAAGCAAAGTAAAAACTTTAAATTCTTTTATTTTGCTAAAAACTAACCAGCATAGCCTTCTCGGCCTCAGTTAGCCCATCATCGCCGCCCTCATAGGTTGTCTTGGCGCTAAAAATAGAATTTTTGGGAGCCAAAATCACTCGGTGGGAATGAAGCTGGGGTGGGTGAAAAAGCTTTTTGTTAGGGCATCCGGGAGCGGGGAGTGTCAAGCCGTTTTTAGGAGCACATAGTATAAAGTCGAGAAGACATTTTAGGCAAATATCTATTTCTTTTTTGAAATATCATTCAATATCGAGGTTGTGGGGGGTGCAACCTTGCTGATGGTGTGCAGTGCAACCTTGTGCAGATTCACGTACCGGGTGACACTAAAAATGATTGGGTCAGCCTTTTTAGTGAAAAAATATAAAAATATAGTAAGATTTTAGAGTGGCAACGTGGTTTTTTTGCGTTTGGTCAGTCGTGGTGCTTCGGTGCTTGACAAGAATAGAACCAAATAATAAAAAAATGACTGACGTGGGGCGCTCTTCCTCTTCCTCCTCCTCAGCCTCCTCTTCGACCTCCTCGACTTCTTCCTCGTCGACCTCCTCGTCCTCGCTGAAGTGGGGAGTTTTTTATAGTTTTGTTTTTAAAATTTTTGCAGGTTCATCGAGCAAAAAGTAAAAACTTACTAGTACGATTCCTCGTCCGACATGGTTTCCCCTGAAAGAAAGTAAGGATTGAAAAATGAGGAAAAGAAAAGCGAATGTGGTGGAAGAATTAGAAAGGATTTTTATAGCTATATAACAATTTAAGGTTAATAATGCTTGGAAGAGTTTAAATCAAGGTATTTTAAAGGGTTGAAATGAAAAATTAAACTTTTAAAAGCTTATTTCCAAACACCTTGCTGGTTGCTTAGGTGTGTGGCGAGTACGGCTGATAAATTAAATTAAGTTAACATAAGCTTGATAAAATTAAGCCTATTTGACTCCATTTCAGAGATTTTAAAGAGGATTATCTACTATAATTCTGCTTAAATGAAATTACGCTATGCTATACCTTTTTTGGCTTGCGTGAAAACGCAAAAACTGATACGAATGGATACAAAATTTTGCGTCTAATAAAACATCGACGTAGGTTTCAATATTCAGAAAACGGCCAAGAATTCCTCAACAGCCAAAGTGACTAGCGGGGGATTTTTTGGCGGCTTCAAAAATGATGGGGCGGCGGTAGACGGTATGGACCTGGGCGCGCCAGGCCTTCGACCCGAAGGGCTGCTCGCGCGCGCTGTAATGAGGAGTGGGACGGAATCTGGGAGGGGATGGATGGGCAGAGAAAAAGAGCGTTTAGCGATGGAAAGAACGGTAGGGCCAGAAGGATTGGAGGGCCCGACGACAAAAGATGGGACTTCTCTGGATTTCTCTGTTTGCCATCCCCGGGGCCGGCATCCTGGGGGGAGGGGGCTCTCGAGAGATATGAGCGTGGAAGTCGGTGCGGGACCTAACGAAGTGTTGGGTGGGTGGAATAACGGGAGGGGGAGGGGAGATGGATGATCGACTCGTAGGAGGACGCCCACTAAAATATCTACAAACAACTATACTCACTCCCCAGTCACCACAAGACAACTTTGGGGGGTAAAGCCTCGGGGATCAAAAAAGCAACTAATGATAGCAAGGAGAAGCTGAACGTCAATGAGTAAAGCGAAATTTGATTTCGCTGAGTTTTTGGTACTGCGCTGTTAGCAGGGGGGAGGGGGCGTAGCAGGGGAGGAAAACCAATGTGTGTTTTCCTCCGCGTTTCAGTGGTTTTTGATTGCAAGAAAGCTACAAGAAATGTGCAAAAATTTTTAAAATTCGAATCTTTGACCTTTTTACCGTGTAAAATGGTATAAAAATTTTTATTTTGTTACAGGAAGGGAAAACTAGTGTCCCCCTGCTAATCCCCCCTCCCCGCTAACAGTCTTACCGTTAAAATTAAATTTTACTTTACTCATTGACTTAGGCACCCGTAGATCGATAAATTTTACTTATTTCTTAAATTTTTATATAAATTATATTATTATGTTTCGAGGCCCATAATTAGCAATTATTTATTTCAAAAATGCACATAATAAACATGAATATACCCGTAGATGGAGCGGACGGAGCGCCAGAAAGAGGGAGCAAGAAAGAGCGGGGAATGTCAGGGGTCAAAAACAAGGGTGTTAAAATGAAGCTATGATTTGTTGGGTGATTGAACAGCGCAAATCGAAAACCGCATGATCTGGAGTGGGGTGACATTTGCCCAAGTGGGGCTCGACGGCTTCTCCACGACGATCCGACGCCCAAACTCGCGATCATCAACAAGAATCTGAAAGTTTCATTACTTAGGTAGCCGGAAAGTTTATTCTTTTCTTTAGAATGAGGATATTTTTAGAAAGTTCGTTTCTGTACCGCCGTAACCCACCGAAAAATTTGGTAGCATCAACAGTCTCGCTAGATCAGAACTTGAAGCATCATCAGCCTGGACTGTGCCGAGATCCCAGTCGAACGGCGTCTCGGCGGGGATTTTCTGAACAATTAGGGTGTTGATACAAATTTAACTAAGTGTTAAAATTTTATAAGTCTGATAGTTTAGTTCATTCAAAGTGTCATGAATCGTTTTAATGTTGATTAATGCGCTTAATGCCATACCTGCAGAAAATTGACGATATCTCGTATCCGAATTCCAGTGATGAGGTCAGCCAATTGGACGTGCTTGGGCGTGTGGTCGAGCCAGTTTTTGAGGCTTCTACCAGTCAATTCGGGCATAAGGTGGTGGCCACGGGGTTGGATGGTTAGGGATTCGAGTTGGTCGAGCTGGGCAAACGCCTAAAGGGTTTTATTGTTAGGTACTGGACTATTAGCAGGGGTGGAAACGAATTTTTCGGGTCTTTCCACCTACGCCTACCCAATACTCAATATTATTCTTAATACCCATTATTTTTTATGATGTATTTAGTAGTATTTTTATACGTTTTTTATGAAATTTGTATACCTAAAAACTAGGTAAAAATACTATAAAAATGGCTTATATTTTGCTATAGCACCGGGCGGCATTTTAGTTACTGAGAAAAATTAGCTTCTCCTCCTGATAAACCCGGGAAACCTCGAAATTTTTCGAACTTTTCCACGTAAAAATCCAAATCGCAAAAAGCATTAAATTTTCGGCGAGAAAATTTTTCACACAAATGGCGTTCGGTGAAATGAGCGTCACCTAGTGTCCCACCTCATCCGACAACAATCCCGTGCTCATCAGGCAGAACTCAAAATTCAGCCTCTTCAACGACGTCCTCCCCAAAATGTCAGCCAACTCCCGCGCACTCCAGTAGACGTGGCAAAGCGTAAAGTGGATCGTGTCGACTCGCCTGAAAACCATGCTCCTTTTCCTATTTTTCATTTTAGAAATCCGTGGATTTTTGGGGGAGCTTTGGCTGTCTATTTGGGAGCCGTCAGAGGCTCGTTTACTAATCTGCCAACACAACGGCTTCTTCTTGATGGGGAGGGTGGTGTCACTGTCGGCGGGGTGAGCTGACTATTTTGAAGGGTGTCAGAGGGGAAGGGGCCCAACACTATCTCGTCGTCAACTCCCCATTAGACAGCACGAAAAATGCGACTTTTCGACAATTTAAAAAAGTGTAACTTAACCTACTCCGGACAAAATGGGGTAAAAACTCACTTTAAATCATGTGCCAGCAACATCGAAAAGAGGCGTTTATCGAATGAGATGCCGGCCCCTTCAAAAGCCAACCGAGAGTTGAGATGCACCTGAAATCAGGGTAAAGCTTGGACAAAAAGACCAACCTGATCAAGAAAATCAGCAAGTATCTCCGGGCCTAAGGAGCTTGTCGAAGGCTTCATCTCGGCTTCTTCTATTTCGACGGTTCTCCGTTTCCGCTTTCCACGCAACGATACCGTAACCAGACGTCTGGTATCCTTGCTCCTTTTGAAGACTGGTCGCCCTAGAGGAGCACGGCGTACTTCCAAATCGACGACTGAGTATCTAAAATTGGTAGAAATAAATAAATGGTATTTCTGGTACCTCAGTTCCTCAGCGGAAGGCTTTGGGGCGCATCGTGAGTTCAGCACGCCATGGAGTCGCTTGTTTAGGCGCTTTCCTCTGGCTTGATCGGCCTGGTTGCACTGCTTGAAGATGGTGAGCAGAACATCTGTGGGCAGGCTAGCAAAGTCCATTCTGGAAAAGGAATACGGTAATGAGAAGCAGTAAACAATGTGCGAAAGAGAGCGGCATAATGAAATTGGCGGGTAGCCATTCGTGGCGAGACGCACGTCTGGGGTGCTTATCACAAATTTGGATGCTTGGATTGGCACTTATGTACTTGTGTGGGGAGGGTGAAGTCGTGGCTGGCACCCTTCCATCTTCTGCCCTACCAACACACAAGATCCGTGTTTTTGCAGGAGATGATGGGGTTGTGTTGTAGTTTCAACTGCTGATAGTTTTTCCAGGAAAATTATAAAGGGGCATTGTTTAGTCTGTAACAGGCCTGGACGGCCGGGCCGGCCTGAAACTGGAATAACTCCGCATGGGAAGGGTCTGCAGCCTATATTTTTCTGCAAGATAAGCCGACACACCCGTCGCGTCTAATCATGAAAAAAATCACAATTTAGTCAATGCGCGTCGAGTTATTCCATTTACGGGCCGGCCCGGCCGTCCAGACCTGGTCTGAAACTCAGGGTTTTAACGTTTATAGGCGTTAGCGCAGGGCTGGCAACAAATCATTATTTACTTTAACACCTTGAAACATAAAGGGTGTCCGGTTAGCGGTCCGGAAAAGTGTATTTTGTCGAAATATTGGTTTGTTGGAAGTTTTCGGGACATTTTGTCGTATAAAATTTAATTTTGTCGAAATTTCAATGCGCTGAACTTTTTAATTTGCGAGATTTTGAAATGGAACTAAAGCAAAAAAGGCATTCGAAATTTCGACAAATTAGAATGTCGACAAAACAATATTTCGGCAAATTGACTTTCGAAAAAATGAAAATAAACCATTTTATGCGCTACATTCTCATTCCAAAACCCTCAAAATTCTTCAACAAACCCTGCTAGACACCCCCTATGGCATCAATCCCAAAAAAAACACCAAACTGCCAGCTGATCGGCGCGGTGATAAGCGTCGAATTCGACGGCGTTGTTCCGCCTTGTCTGCAAAACGTCAATCAGCACAAAACGACAGGGGGAGAGGGGGTGATGAAGCAGTGCGTGGGAGCCCCCCTTATGCACACAATACCCCCGCCTGATACCGTATGGCCATATGGGCACTTGGTCAAAATTTCTGTCACTCAACGGACTGTCACGTCGCATGAAGTGGGGTGGGGGATTACGGATTATACCTGGAATGGGCGGCAGTACTTTGGAATGGGAGGTATTTTGAAGGAGGAAGCGGCATGAGGGGAGGATTCTAGGTACTGTGCCATTAACGGGGGCTTAGGGGGCGGCTAGCTCGCTTTTTCCTGCCTTGCAGAACTTCCAGCGCGTTATTTTTATCGTGTTTTAGTAGCTTTTTAATACTAAATTCTCAACAAAAATTTTTAGAAAATCCAAAAATCATTTCAAACTGTTTACCAAAAATCAAAATTTGTCCAAAAAAATTTAAATAATTTTTATAATCTCCTATATTTAAGAATAGCAAAAAAACTAAATAAACCGTATTATGTGCCAAAAATTCGAAAGAGAAGAACGTAGTTCTAGGGGAATCCGAAACCAGTTGAATTTTTTAATTTTTAAGCCAAACTTGTAACCGGAAATCATAAATTTTCCAAAACTTAAGTAATTTTTCGGAATTTTCTATATTTAAAAAACGCGCAAAAAGCTAAAATAGCGTTTCATTTATAAGTTGCAAAAAATGGAAAGGAAGAACGAATCCCTCGCTAGCGCTGTGGGATTTGAATATGAAACGGAAGTAGGAGAGCATTTCAAGGCCATACGCCAATCAAAACTCAACACCTAGTTGCGGGGCACCGGGGGAAATTGGTGTTTGGTCTGGTATGATTGAAATCGAGGGGAAGCGATGCAGTGAAGATGGATTAGAAAAGGCTTGATCTAGGTCATTTTTCGAAACCGTTCAAAAACCGGAAATAGAAAATAAACTCGTTCAATAGTACCATAGACCGATTCAAAAGATGGTGCTCAAAATGGCGGCTGAAAAGTATGTGCTCGCCCGAGTGGTGTGTGGCTGCTGCTTGCTGCTGTCTGACCCAGGTGACACGTCCCTGTCGTAACCTATTGGCGTTGTGTTTGGAAGGGGTGCGGGGAGAAGAGGAGAGGTCCATCGAGCATCAGATGCAGAAATCCCCCCTGACAGCCCTCTGTCAATTTCCCGATCGCCCAATAGGCACCGACACACACATACGCGCCACGGGGACGGGCAAGTCAAGCCAAGGCCCCCGGCGGCCCTGGGGGTGATGGGATTCTGAGAAAGTTTGAGTTGAGCACTGGTTGACTAAAAAATGCGGTACTGGACTGTTAAAGGAACTTCGAGCAGGGGGAATACTCATTTTTGCCTTCCTGCCTATGCCTACCTGTTAATAATATATAGCGCATTCTTCTAATGTTTTTAATAGTTTTTGATTTCTAGGAAGTTGCAAAAAATATCTGAAACATTTTTGAAATCAAAAAATGTTCCCTTTTTTTGGTAATTTTTCATGCATTTTTGACCAAATCAAGAATGCTTCGAACATTCTTATGTTCTGTATGAGCTTTTTAATTTAAAAACTGTATAAAATACTAAACAAATGAATTATTTACACAAAAATTGGTTTCCCCACGCTAAAAAGCCCCCGCTAACAGTCCAATATCACAAATGTCTCAGTATAAAATCTGAAAATTAAGAATTCCGACGATTACCAGAGCACGAAAATCAGCTAGTAAAGTCTCAAAGGGAATATAATAGAATTCGGGTCGGATAGCTGCAAAGTGCGACGGTTGAGATAAATCGAGAGCCCCACCACTTGCCCCCAGGCTATCAACGGCACTCTATGAGATTCAATATTTGCCCGAGGGCGGCTGCACAGAAGAATGTGGCTAACAATAGAGGGTTATCAAAAACTCGAGGAATAAATGACTCGTCCCCGATGGGTATTGCCACCATCTCGGAAATCAACATATAGAAAGTTCATTATCTCGAAGTTTTCCTAGGAGCCGTAGCATGAATTCCCGGACTCTGGATGAATCTTCGAGCCTTATACTTTAGCGATAGGTAAAATCACCCTAAATCCTACAACGAATGAGTAAAAAAATCCCTGGCCTAAAGTATAAATCTAACGATGTAGATGGAGGTGGACAGTGAGTTGGGCCTCGCTGACTGCGATCTGGGCTGCGCCAGCTGCAAGCCACGCCCCGTTCTCCTTCCGTCGAGCTGACCTCAAGAAGGCGGTGGAATGGGACCCATTTCTATGGTAATTCCTCAAAATGTTCCCCACCTCTCAAACATCGAATAAATTGGCGGACCGGGAACGTAATCGAGGGTCGGTTCTAAACGGGCGCAGGGTTAGGGCGTCGAAATGTATTGTGGTCAAAAAGGTGCCTACACTAATGGAGTTACTAATTTTATTACTAGCCTGTGTGTCAGGAGAAACAGGTTAATAAGATAAACAATTCGAACAACGAGCGAGGGAAACTGCTAGCCGACGCCTTGGTGCAAGATTGTTGCCGATGACCGATTGTTGGGTGGTGAGCCAGCCGAGCGTGATGACCCAAAGGCACGAAGTGATCTTCTCCCCCGATAAAATCCATTCTTACCCCCCAAAGCAAGAAATAACCGGCATTATTGGGAAGATATAGCTCTAAAATTAGAGTGCTGCTACTCATATTAAACTTAACTTTACTTCTAAAGATCAGTTTTTCCAAAGTAGCCATTGACTAGCTACCGTGTTTTAAAAAATACCTTTTGGATACAAGCCCGCGCGGTGCTTGCGATCTAAGCCGGATACATGTTGCGCCATCGTACCCTCCCGCTGGGCCCGCCGGCAAATCAGTACTTGCGCAATCTGGGATGCCATGCGCATTTGAATGTGTTAGAGCTTGCCTAACACAGATACACAAAACAGGGAGGGTAGTTTCTTTTCCGCTAAAAACAATTCAAAAAAAGACGTTACTTTTTGAAAAAAAAGCTGAATTCTATTGCAAAAACGGGTTTCCTTATAACCTAAAAGATCTTACAAGAATTGTAGTCAACCAAAAGTTTCTGAGGAACTTATAAAACGGCGAGGCTGAAAGAACCCCAAATGTATTAAAACCCGTACAAAATCTGAAAATGCATAAGGACCAGTGGCGAGTGCCTTGAGCTGTCACTCAACAAATCATCGTGCTCGCCGATCCAATCTCAGCGCCCATGCAGCTAACGAGGCGCAGGGACTCGTTAGGGCGTCAGAATGTAGGGACCCCCTTGGGTAGGACGAACTAGCTGCGAAACACATTATCCGATTAGACGCATCCCTCCCGGTGAATTGGCCGCGTGTCGACAGCTGGGAATCCGTCACTAGCGATCCGGGGCATTCTATGACAAGATAGTAGCAATTCATTGCTAGTTCCGGAGCGGTTTCTCTAAATTTTGTGAAATATTGGCCCGAGATTCGCGCGAGGAAACCAATTACACCCTACGGTATGTCGTATGCAAACGGCGCGAGGGTGGGCGAACACAGTGGGGCTACAAAAAGAGTGGCGCTCAAATTGCGCTGGCGACGAGCCGCTCTTGCAAGAAGCGCTCACCCAATGACCCGCGTGGGAGGGAAATCTCGGCCCGAGCCAAGTGGCTGGCCACATTCTAAGGAGGGAACGGTCAGGGAAAACCCAACTTTAGCGTCAAAAAACTCACTACCATCAATACAACCTATTTCCATTGTAATGCGCAAGCTTGCGACTTAAAAGCAGGTTAATTTTAGAAATCAGAAACAGTTAGTGTATCCAAATTAAACTATGGCTAAAAACTGACAAGTTATGTCTGGAATGAGTGTCAAAGAAGACAGGTGCTCGGCTCAGATTGTCAAAGATCCTGTTGTTCGCTCTCAAATTAAACCATTGTGCCAGGTGCAGGGCGTGCTATCTGATCGCTGTCGGCGCTGGCCTCAGAACCCCCCGGAGGCCCTGGATCATAAATGCGGTTGCAGCATTTTAGAGCTCTCTGCACAGGAACCCTAAACGGTTTGGGTTGGGAAAATTCCAAAACGCCATCGCGTGAACGGATGCCACCGAAGTGAGGTAAAGGATAGATTCCACCTAAAAACTGACCATCTGGGCTATTGGCATATGAACGGAAGCGAATTTACACAGCATTTGCGGCGGCTTTGTGCACCCCCGCCCCCAACTCAGATGGTCTCCCGTATCGAGTGTAGGCAGGGGCAATTCGGCGTCTTTATGTCCTCAATCCCAGGCCGTCCCCTTGCAGTCAGCCTTGGAGCGCAGCCACTCAAATTAATCCGCGGGTCTTATCCTTACGGCGAGTGAGGAGCCTAACGTTCTTCCGGAAAAAGGCAAAAGCGGCATTGCTATCTTACAACAGCCAAGATTTATCTAAATAGGACGGCGTATATCCTGCATTTAAAAAAAACCACGGGAATGCCCTGTTTCTTTACAAACATTTATGCTAAACTCCAAAAGGCAAGACAGTACAACTCTTGAGAAATCACATAATTAATTAACTGTACAATCGAGTAACTCTCGCCTAACTAGTATTAAGGAAACTTCACATTCACATGCACAAATTCAAAGGGAATCACATTGAGCGAAAAATGTGCAACTATGAAAACCCCTACAAGCTGAAAGACTCGCCACAGCCACAGGTTCCTTTGATATTTGGGTTTCTGAAGACGAACTCCGAGCTCAGCTTGTCCGTGACGAAGTCCATTTCAGTGCCCAGTAGAGAGAGCTGTGCCTTCGTGTCGATCCAGATCTTGACGCCGTCCTGAAAAGGCAGATTTAGAAGGCTCAACACGCAATTCACTCATACAAAGATATCGTAAAAGCTATTTCGAGCCACCATTAGAACCAACATACCTGTTGAACCTCCTCATCAAATTTGGCCTTGTCTTTAGCGTAGTCGAGCGTATACGTCAAGCCGTTGCACCCACGCTGCCTGACACCGATCTAAAACAAAACATCAAAGCAAATAGAACAAGCCGTACCTTTAAAGCGTTCGCCGTAGGCTCTCTTTGAAGCAACTCCTTGACTCGGACAATAGCTTCAGGCGTCAACGTGATAGGGGCGCGAGTGGGCTTGAAACGAGCGACACCTTTGACGACCCTAGCCGTTGCCGTGGCTAGCCTCGACATGCAGTGCCAAACTGACTAGTCTAAAAATGATATTTAGTACGGATCAACGGGGGAAGACAATAAAGAGGAAAAGAACAACAAGGTTACTATAATCAGGTGTAGTTTCAAATTCAATGTCGCGGTTTTCAAACGAACGCATCTTATTGTAATAATGCTAGCTAAAAAGTTGCAAAAGGTGTAAAATTGCAAAAGGAGGAAGATATTTGTCAGCGCGAGTTGCGAAAAACTTAAATTCTATCTGACGGCTTCGTAAACTAATACATATTATTATAATAACGCTAACTAAACAGATGTAAAAAGTGTAAAATTGAAAAAGAGGAAGAGTTTCTCTGAGCGCGAGTTTGTGAAACAGCATCCGGGTGCATACTCGCTCCGATCCAGGGGTGCGCGCAGCCTTTGCCGGCGTTTGGAGTATGGCAACGGAACAAGGCGTCCAGAGCAAAAGCACAAGGAAAACCTGCGAAAAGGCAATTTTCGGATGAAAAGCTGTAAAACGAGGCCACGATACTGGTGGAGTAAATATAGAAGCATGGAAAAACGGTGTGATTACACATCTACAACTGAAATGCTTACTTCTGGCGGCCAATTACGAGTTGAATAGGACGCTTTGGAATCGAACTTGCTTAGCTTTAGTTGACATTGAGTTTGGAGAAAAACACCTTGATTTTTTTGGAACTGGGACAATTTTAAGCCTAGGGTCGATATAAGGAAGGCATTAGGCGTTTTTCTAAGGCTCTGAATTTACTACAAAGCCCAATTTCAACACTCTTTTCACTTTCAACATAAGGCTCACGCGGATGATCGACCCTTTTAGGACTACCGATAGCTACGAACGTTCTTTGTGGGGGTAATGCGCAAATTGACAGCGGAAAAAGGCAATGCTAAAGCATAATCCTTTGTTTGTAGACGGTCCCGCCTACCATCCGGGCCTTTTTTGCCCCCACCCCATCCGGTCAGACCTTCCTCCTCGCTATACGAGTGTAATACCCGCAACCATGTCGAAATATATTATCTTCACCTTTTTTGTCTCCGTAGCAGCTCAACTCTTCTATCGTCAAGCTGCTGTATATCCGCCTCGGAATTTGAATACAGGGCGCCAGGTGACTAGCAAATCCGACAAAAGTACAGAGAGCTTTTGTAGCAACCGATGACAAATCTCGTGTATCCAGTGTATCCATGGGCAGTGGGGGGCTATGGTACAGTAGTCCAACCTAATCCTGCCGTACTTCCGAACCCGGTAAGTAATAATAATAATATGCTAAAGTCTCGAGAAACCAGGCGATCGGCTCTCCAAACTGCCCCAAGAGCCCATTCGCCATGTTTTTGAGCCAACAGGAACAGGTAGATTTTCATTGATAGCTCCAAATTGACACGCTGAATTTCAGGAAGGACTGCATGAACTAATTGTTGAGGCTCGAAAAACAGGAGCCGGCGAAGCTGAGGTAAAACAGTACATCGACCGATACGTCCAGGTGGGTAGTAAAGGTTGAAAAGAAATATTTTTAATTCTGTTTCAGGCAGTGTTGTCCCCAGAGAAATACCAAAATTTCCAACAAGCCTCCCAGCAATTCAACGCTCGACTACCAGGCCCCTATTAAAAGAACGATTGAGTGAAAAATCTGTTTGTACAAACCTTGATTCTGGTAATAAATTTTTGCGCGGAAGGGTTCACAACGGCGACCTGCAAAGCTATCCACACTAAGGAAGTCGACAAGACCACAAATGATATCGAGATCTAACTGGACCGGAGTAGCCTCGGGTGTTTGCGATTTGAAAAAGATGACTTTCCTAGCCCCTTATCTAAGCTTTGCATAGAGTTATCTCATGGTTAGCTTAGGCTTAAGCTTGGTTTCGGATCAGCCTAGGCTTGATTTTGGCTTAGCTTACTTAAGCTTAGTCTAGGCTTAGTTCCATATTGGGCTTAGCCTAGGCCTGGCTTAGGCTTGGCCTGTACATACCTTAGGCTTACCTGAGCCTTGGGTTAAAGCCCAGGCTTGGCCTAGGTTCGGCATAGGCGGCGCTTGGCTTGGAGATCAGCTTAGGTAAGAACTTCAAATAACTGCAAATAGCTGCAAAAACCCTACATAGATAAGCCATGTAAGTAAGTAAAAACTATTATAGTTTATTTTGAAGCAGGAAATAACGTTAAAAACGGTGCATTCAGTATGCAGTCCCTGCACATTATCGTTACAAATTTATTTTTTTGGACAATTTGTAAAGTACAGCCGGTACCGCCGCTACAGCCGTTTCGAGACAGTATGGAAAGGGGAGAGAGAGACAGAGGAAAATGTTTGAGTTCTCACTCGTCCGGCTCTATACCGTTCACTCGTTCTATCCGGCTGTACCGGCTGTACCGGCTGTACTAATTGCCATTTTTTGCCCATCATTTTACTCCAAGCAATCCCCTTTTCATTTGATTTATTTATTAAATTCAAAATCTTACTGATACATTCAATGCCGTTATGTCTCCCGCGACGCGATACGTTTTTTGTATGCCCGCGTTGGCACTAAACAGGAAATTCGGCAACCGAACTGTTGAGCCACATTGTCCAAATTTTGCTTCTTTCAAAAAAGTTTTCTTTGCAATTTTTTGAAATTCCTTTGAGTGATTGACTCTGCTATTTTCCAGGCAACGCCTTTCCAGGGCGAATGGAAGAAGTCAAAGAGAAACTGAGGGTCAGTTTATATATTTAAATCTGGGAATGAAGGTTGTGACTTTCGCACATTTATGACTTTGGTATGACTTGAACAATGGCTTCGCGCTCCTAAATCATTGGATGGCGAGCCTTCTGCTTACACCAGCGAAAAACTGAAGAGCCTCAATGAAAACTAAGCGAATCTTTCCTTTAATAAGGTAACGTATGTTTTCAGGCGGCTGTAGGGCAACGTCTTCGGGAGCTGGATTGCTCGCTCATTAGCCAAGGACTAGTGGATTATGTAATGTTGCTGGAATCTGGCGATCGCTCGAAGGAAGCTATGAAAGAGCAGCTTCAAGTATTCCTCGACGAGAACACCCACGTTTTTGTCGAATGGTATTAATTCATCGTTCTACTATACAGTTTTTAGGCTATTCGACGTTAGAGTGCGCCTTGGGTTTATGTGGCGCCACCCGGCACAAGGCGGGCCCGCGCTCGAGAACGTTGGTGAGTCTTTCAAATAGTTCGTTTCTAGTTGTAGAGGGAACGAGATTCTATGACATTTTCAGGTGAGGTGTCTGGTGAGAAGCGGAAAGCGGTGTCGACTGAGGTTGGGAGCACTTCAAAGTCTGAAAAGGTAAACTGTACTCAAACATATTATTACTTTGTTTAGGAGCATGTAGAGGATCGTCCGGAACATAAGCAGGAGGGATCGCTGAAGGTTTTGGATCAACATGCCGTTCAGAAGAGCCCGGTTGTCAAGGAACGTGCTACTGACAAGAAGGTTTGAAAGTTTTTTTGTTCACCATTTGTGGTCTAGGAAGAGGACTTTCACGATATCGAAATTGCCCAAGGCAAGGAGAGGCATAGCCAGGAAGACCACCGCCAGGAAAGTCGTCGAAAGCGCACGGCCGAGAAAATGGACTATGAGTTGGTTTTTTCGTTATTTTCCGGGAATTTAAGCGTGAATCGATTGAAGCAAGTAGTTTTTAGGTGACAAGCTTTTAGCATGAGATAGCTGATCCGATAGGGCTGAGCAACACTGAACAAATCCCATCGCTAAAGAACTGCAGAACGATAGCCTTGTTCGTGAAATAGCATTTCACGAATAAGAACAACGAACATTTCACGGCGTCACCATTTTTTCAGCGGGTTCGACAAACCCAAGAAAATACGTTACACTCCCTATAGAATAGCGATGGAGGAACCGGGGAATTCTATAAAGGACAGCTGCGGTTTAACAGTTTTGCTCAGACTGCTCAGTATATCAAGCTCTACCGATTCAACTATAAATCAACATTGTATACATTAGGGCCCGAAAGACTCATTTATTTATGATAATTTATTACTCACTTATTTCAGTTACGGTAGTCGCCGACGTGATGAGGGACGCAGGGACGATCGTTACAAACGTGAACCCGAAAACCGGCGCCGTCGAAATGAAAGTGAAAGCAGACATGACCACCGAGCTGCCACTGACCGAAAATTTGGAAAAGTCGTACCTGGGTTAGTTATTTATTGAACATTGTTAAGCGGTTTTTGTTGGGATCGGGAAATATGTTGATTAATTTATGTATTTTAGAAATGAGAACGGCAAATCTCGGCAGGTATTCTCATCGCGTAGTGATCATGCCGTCAAGACTCGGTAAAAATAAAAATCTAACTACCATAATTTTGCTTAAGCCTTTCTGACGAGTCGCGGAATGGAGCATCTGGTTCCACCTCGGCACCTACTCTGAAATCGCGTGTGGTCGTGAAGAAGCGTGATGACGAACCACCGGCTATCATGTAGGCATTTGGCTTGTACTACCTGCTCTACTTTCCACGTTTACTGTAGCATTAACGCATATCTCGTCATCATTGGTCTTGTTGTTTTTGATAACTTTATAGTTATTATTGTTTATAGATCGAAATTCTACTCGACCTCTCCCATTTTTGAACGCAGAGTGTCAAAACGTGCATCGCAACTCACCGACCCGCAGGAGAATGTCGAAGTTGGAATCGAGGATGTCGTCCAGTCTGTGGTCCACAAGCGTGTCGCGCCCGTCCAGACAATTTTCACCGTCACTCTAAACCGGAAACGCAAGTCCACATCCGCCGAAGACGTTGAACGCGATAAAGAAGGTAACCATTTATGGCTGTGGCTTTAGCTTGTGAGAACAATTTACAGCTCCCTTCAAATATTTGTTGCTTGAAATTATTAAAATGTATTTTTTTTCAGAGCACCGTCGAAGCGCTTCCGTGTCCCCCAAGAAGCCAAAACTGCCGGAAGAGAGCGAACCTGTTTCTACGATCCAAAATGATGCGACACCCGATGAGGATCATGAACAAATCGAGCAGCAAAGTGCCTGGGACGGCACCATTGATTTGGATGATAGCAGTGACGATGGTAAATTATTTGCTTATTAAAAAGTGGTAACCATGGAGACGCCTACAACACAAACCATTTAGAAGTAGCTATTGATGATCTCATTGCCAAGGCGCAGCAGCAAAACACGCAACATCCCTCTGGCTCACTACCCGCAACGGCTCAACAGAGCAACTCTGTAAGTTTTGCCTCACATTCTTCATCACACTTTTTATAGGATGTCGTTGTGACAAAGCTCGTCATCGCTCAGCCCAAGCAGCCGAAATCTTCTACCAGCTCTCACGTGCGCAACAACAAGGTGCCCGCTAGCTCACAACCGGCAAGGGCGCAGCAAAGCAACTCTGTAAGTTTTTCTTCAGTTTTTTTTTTGCTTCAAATTCTTTTACTACTACGCTAACATGTCTTTTTTAGGACGTCGTGGTCACGAAGGTAGTGATCGCTCGCCCCAAGCCGACACCTGTTCCTACCCGCCCTCAGGTGCAATATCTCTCCCTCTTATTCAATCTGTGTTCTAGGACCCACGAAAGAAGGTGCGCTGTATGAACTGGCCCGATTGCCCATTTGACTTGATGTGTCATTTCCACCACCCAACGACCGTATGCCGGTAAATTTTTATCGAGTTACCGTTCGGCTTACACAACGCCTCATTGTTAGAATGCGGAAATACCTTAATGCGTAATTTATGGATTCGTCATTATCAAAATTCCCTATAATACAAGTTAGTTAGTTAGGCGTTATGACATTTCGGTATTCTAACAATTCGGCACTGCCAAAACTCGGAATTATGGAAATTATTGACAATTTTTATTTGAACATTTTGGTTGTGTTTTAGAAACTATCCCCATTGTCTACATGGGGCAAACTGCTTCTTCGCGCATCCCCCATGCGAGTTCAAGTCGGCGTGCACACGCCGAAACTGCATAAAGGTTCACTCGCAGACCGGTAAGCGGTATATCTAGCTCTGTATATGAATTTAAGGCAACTATCCACCTGTGGTACTCCGAACCGTTGATGAATGTATCGAGGCGGGCATCAACGTCTACGACCCGCGTATCGAGGCCATCGTCGGCGTCCGACGTGACCGATGGGACATGACGCCGCGCTACGACTACCTCTAGATCTTGATTGTGATACGATATGGTCGGTGCCTTTTTCCCTTCTGTGATTTTGTTTGTACGGGTACTCTACGGCTTTCCCTTTGCGACTAATGGTTTTTAAATGTCGCTTGTTCTAGGTCTTTCAAAATTTTATTTAGTACTACAAACTGTCTTGTCCTCCCACCGTTGTCGATAATTGTCGCTGTCCTCATCCATTCTACGATATTTAACTTTTTGCCTAATGTTTTGTTTTTTGATAAAAGTGGTCGGACTCTAAGAGGAATGAACGAGCCTTACGTAAAATCGAATCCCGAATCCTTTCAGATCTAGATTGGTTGGGTGGGTGGGGGGTGGCAGTTTGCGCATGTGTGAGAGGTATAATGGGAGGTAATAGCTTTACCCCCCATGCCGGCGCAGAGGGCAAATCGGGGTCTCCGATCAAATTAGAGAGCAGTCGGAGGGACCTACACGGTCGCATCCAAGCTTCACGTCTTAGATTGTATGAACATGAATTTCCGAGGGGGGATCGAGTAAGAGTATGGGTTGCTCGCGCCCGAGTGGGATGGATGTGGCCCGACGCGGGGCATCACCTCCAATTTGCATCTGAGGGCCAGGGGAGTGGCCGTGATTCGTCCTCCCCAAGTCAGCGGGTCCTTCTTGCTTTCTTTCGACTAGCGAAGAAGAGGCGGCTGGATATTGTCATGCAGTGAAGGGACTGCTTCAAGTTTTGCATTATTCCTGATTGTTTTTTTTTTGGCTTTTCGATGCTTTCCGCCTAGCCGGTTGTCAATAAATTTTGCAATTTGAGCATCATTTTAATCCTGAAATATTATATGACGTTTTTTGTGCGTTTTTTGGTGCAGCTCAAAAAGAGCGCGGGCAACATGAAAATGTGCGGAAGGGCGCTTCCGCCCGCCGCTTTGAAACCCGAACGGAGGGTAGGCAGAGGAGAACGAAAAGGAGCAAGAGGATGACAAGACGACCGGGGCATCGAGGGATGTCTGGCTGGACATAGGGGGCTGAATTAAACATTTCGAAGCGCCCGCCCTGGCCCCGCGCCGCCGGCTGCAATGGCAACAACACTGCGCAAAACCTACAAAAGATTTAGTAGGACCTTGCTTTTAAGCGGCATTTTTTTTGATATAACTTTCTGGATTTCTTTATAGTTTTGGATGTATTTATTTGGTGAGTACGGTATTTTTTGGATATTTCTATACGAATTAGTGAAATTTCAGCACCACCTTAAAAACCCTGTTAAAACCTACAAATAATTTAGTATAATTTTAAGCTGGCCATATTTTCTAAGTATATTTTTCTGTATTTTCCTATGTAGACTTATCTTAGCTAGGGGAAGGGTGAAACCAAAGTTTCTGCGTATTTAAATAGTTTTAAATAGACTTTAGTCAATTTTTGACACGTTTTTGAATCGTATTTGCGAAATTACAACGTAATTTGAAAATATTAAGACGATTTAGTTCCCAATTTATTTTCCCCTCCGTGCCTATCCTATCCTATTTTTTTTACTGTGTTGCTTTTGATGAATATCATATTTTGCGATTTTTTCACGAGCTTATTTAAGTTTCAGCGGCAACTAAATACTCAAAAATTTCCCGTAGTGTGGTGTCCACCCAAGTAAATGGCCGCTCATCCATAATTCATCAGCTGGACCGCGGTGAGCAATGCTTTATTATTTTGCTCTGATATCCCGTCCCCCGCGATCCTGGCTGAAAAAAGAACGGAAGGGCAGCGAAGTATTATTGTCATAATATTTCCACGCGTCTCTAATAGAGTGATATAGCCTGAAGGGGGACATCGGGTGAGGTGAGGGGATTAGGGGGGCAGCCCATCTTCAGCTCAGCCCGAGGATAAGCCATACATACCGGTCCTGGGAATCAATTCTCTCACCTGGAGCCCCTTTTGGCTTGGTTACCTTATTCTCAGTACGTTCCGACTCAATTTACGGGGAGATTTATCTTGTTAGTCGGGAGTTGGTGGGGGCTAGAAGTAACGCTGGTTATTTCCATTTTTTATGTTGATCTAAATTTTTTGGTATGTATTTTGGATTCGATTTGAGAATGGGTATAAATAGATTTTTTGGGGTTTGATATTAAATCAAGGACACTCGTATTGTTAATATTTTACATTGTTCGTACGCTACTTTTTAGAGATCCATAAATTCTATTACCTAACTATTCGATTTTTTGCTGCACCGAAAAATTACCTTTGAGTCTATTTTTTTCAAAACAACTAGTAAGCTGTATTTATCAAATAAATAATAGAATTTTCCACTAATTCTTTAAATTGAAACGGAATGTACGAATTGCAACATGCAACGCGAACGCCCTTGAGTGCCGTTGGGGTAAGTGATAACCCATTACGCTATGGAACTAAGGGTGTCTGTCTGACTCAATGTTGATTTTAATATAGTTTTAACTGTTTAGAAATAATGACATAACTATACTATTGAGTTTTTTTATAGCTCACCAAATTGGTGTTTAAAATTAATGTAAAATATTAGAAAGATCAGTCCCCTTCGTACGGACAACGGCCCATTTAACAAAGAATACCCCCCTCATGCCGGTCCCTTTAAAAATATTGTTAGTGTCACTATCCCTTTAGCAGTGACTTCTCCCCTTGCCACCGTTGACCTCACCCCCAATTTACCCACAGCCACTTGGTGGCACTTTTAGGGTATGGCGTGGCGGGACCCCGAGCCGGGTCGCGCCGTTCCCTGAGGGGCTGGAAATTGTGGTCGAAGTGGCCGTAAATTCCTCAGCCTTCCTTCTCGCCGTCCACCTCAGCCTCCCCCCTCCAAAACAGGCAATTCGCCCCGGGCTTCACCCCCCTTATCCTTTCTTTTGCTTTTCTTTCTTTTCATTGGTGTCGCGCGATCCGATATGTGGTCTTGCCGGGGGGTTGGAGAGTGGTCCCTATTTCTTCGCGGACCTCATATTTTTGATTCGAGCGCCCTGGAGGTGAGGTTTGGATTGACCCATATTTCATGGGTCCATTTTGTTCGTTTTTTTTTGTGTTCCTGGGATAGAGAGCGGTAGGGGGGATTGAGGGGATTTTCTAAAAAAAGCGATCCATTGTGGGGATAGAAAGGGACATGTAAGCTTAGGTGTATAAACTTATTTTTAGTAGCTTTTTAAGCGCTTAATATGAGTATTCGACGACTTTATCTACTAGGTCTAGACAGTGAAGTAGCAACTTGAAGGGTGCCGGTTGTTTTGATTTGTATGTCAAGTTTTGTGCGTGAATTGAGTTTTTTAGTACTCGGCACATCTCATTCGTTAGAGTTTAAAATTCTAAAATTAAAAATTCTCTACCAAAAAAATCTTTGAAAATTGCAGAACTCTAACGATCTGCCCGAAAAAATCTCAAAATTCACATCTTGGGAAACCCGGGCAATAAATCAGCAAAATCGTTTTTTAAATTTTTCATGAAGATCCTATTTCGTTCAGAAATTTTTGAAAGGCGGGATTTTTAAGAATTGTAAAATCCTAAATGGACGTTGCTGATCTATGTTTTAACCTAAAAAAAAACTTCCTGCAATTCTCCCGCTTTCCCCCATTGGAAGCCCCACCATCTGGAAGCCCTCCTGTTTTTCTTGGCCCCAGATAGATAGATTATAGGCTTCTCCTTCTCCCCTCTGACAATGCTTTGTGTAGCCACCCCTACTCGGGCTCGGTTTGGCAACAATTTCCCTCTTTGAATGCTCTTCAGGAAATGAGGGTGTCCCTCCTCCCCCTTGCTATGGTCACCTTCTCCCCCCCCCCCCATGGGTGATGTGCCCTCGGGGGCATTTACCCCATCTTCTATGCCCTGCCACTGCCGCAGATTTCCATTTAGTTAAGGTTTCCAGTGAAATTGAAAAGTAGCCTTGATTTGTGGTGTAGATTTTTGAATGTATAACTTTTGAGAGTAGTATTCATATGTAAATATTTTTTTCGACCGTTGGCTTTTTTTAGATATTGAGTCTTGAATTTAATATTCTTTTTGACCGCTCGATAATTTAATATTCGTTTAAGGATCAGTTTTAGAGGAGCCTGAAGCTCGTGCTGTTTGGAAAGAAACTAAAGGCTCAACCTTCTCTTATCTCATTCTCTTAGATTCATAAGACTTCCTTTTAAGGTCCATTTAAAAGCTTATTTTAAAAATTATTGTAAGAAGGCCCTTTAATATGTTAAAAATTCATTTATTTACTTGTTCTATTGGTTTTTGGTGTATGCATCTGCATCATATGAATCTTGCCGGGTCGTGACAAAAATTTAATTTTTATTTTCACTAATTACGCACTCTGCGTGCGTTGCGTGTCGCGGCGCGCAGACAGCCTTCTCCATCCCTTTAAAAGAACAGGAACATGACACCAGCCGCAATATTTTATCATATAAATCCCCGGCTGCCACCGGCGGCTAACTAGAAGTGTTCGGGGGCGATGATGTAGTGGATGACCCTTGAGGGCCCTTGGGGAATTTCGCTGTGGGGCGCGATTTTTCGGGGGGTGCCCTCGGGCCACTGGACCCCTTTGGGCCAAGGCATTTTGTTGCGAGAAATGGCCCGGGTCCGCTTGGTGTGTTCGCTAATAGTTTTTCGGTTATAAGGATTTTTTCCAAAAGGATTTTGGGTAATATCGCCTAATTTTTGTTGTTAGCGCTTAACCAAATTTTCCTATGCCTAAGCTGAAGCAAAACTGAGCCTACAACCGAAGTCTCAGCCGAAGCCCAAGCCAAGGCCAAAGCCCAAGCCGAAGCCTAAGCCGAAGCTTAAGCCGAAGCCGAAGCCTAATCGAAGCCTACGCCTAAGGCGAAGCCTAAAGCCTAAGCCAAAGCCTAAGCTTGAGCCGAATCCTAAGCCGAAGCCTCCCCTTGCATGCACCTGGCTGCTTTTTTTGGTAATAATTTATGTGTTTTAGTGAAAAAAAACGTTTTCTTCCACAAAAATCTCTGCTAGCCTACCTCACCTAATTTTTGTTGTTATCCCATTCTCAAGGCCAATTCAATTTTTCCGCCATCATTCTTTTGGCACCAAATAATGCCTGGTTATTTTCACCTCCGCCATTCCAGGGGGCTGGTATTGCTTTTCGCGAATCTGTGTATGTGTGTGCATTTTGTGGATGAATAGGTCTTCTTCTTGCCGTATGCCCAAGCGAGTCAATCTCAATTAATCAAATATCTAGGAGACGAGCAACGGCGTGCCCCCGATTTTTCTGGCGAAGAGCAGAACAAGGAGAAGCTGAGGCGGAGGGTCTCCTCCGTGCGGATTGGGCTTGTGTCGCGTCTATCGTCAAGGATATTCTGAAGTAAAGGGCTGACGAGGTGCTGGCTGGTTGCTAGATTATGGCGCCGATGAGCTTTGGGTGCTGGTGCTTCGTTTTAATAGGTAACATCTTTGGCCAAGCCGCAAAATCTGGTTATTCAAATTGAGTAAACTTTTCGATCCTTAATCGAATATCGAAAAATGTTGAAAATTAGCTTTTTATTTCCACTCTCAAAGGGTGTTTTTATGTAGCTTTATGCTCTTTCGATTAAATTATTTTCAGCAGAAATTAAAGTCCTAGTATAATTTTCAATGCTTTATCGATTACTGACTTCAAACCATGAAAACATATTTAAAACTAGCTTTCGAATCCCATTTTTCAAAGTTATAATTTCATTTCAATGTTGGTTATATTGACGATTTTGCTATGATTGTTTATATTACTATTTCGAGTTGCGGCTAAACTTCTTGTGGGTTTTTCATGATCTTTCGAAGCTGGTTTAAACAATCCGGAAATTTTTTTTGAAATCTTTGAGATGTTTGGCTTGGTCTAAAGTACACCTTTACCAATTTTTCTATGCTAATTTAGGACTCTTCCAAACCGGGTCCTCTTCCCGCGGTGGCTCCTGGAAAGATCGGCACCCACAAGCACGCATCCTCGACTCTGGTGGGTGTTTGTTTTTACAAACTATAGCTACTCACAGTAGCCATCTACCGTAGCCCACCAAGCTAACGGCATGGTTTATCTTGCACTAAACTTTGGCGCTTTTCCTGCGGGTCAGTCGGGAGGTAATTTGAAGCTAATTTGAATGTGCTCCGCGATGCAAATCACCGGATATGGCCCGGCAGGGAGATCGGGATACCGTAATCGCAAATTGGGATGGGGAGCTATTAATGGGGGAGCGGGGAGGGAAGGAAAAGCCGCTGCGTAGATGGGGGGATGTGCAGGAAATGAGGGTTAATTTCGGGGTTATTTTGGGGTGAAAATGGTCTGGGGCAGATGTGGTTTTGGTATTGTTGGGGGGAGATTCGGCGGGTTGTAGTAATATTTATTGGAAATTGTTGATTGTGGTTTTTATTGAAAAATGCTGGTTTTTGTGTCTTTCGTTTTACCTGGTTTTTTATTCTTCTGATGATGTGTAGAATTTACGCATAAAATTAGACTCAGTTTTTCATAAGCTTCGGCTCAAATTATGTTTCTAAAATTTCGGATATGATTCTTTCGATTGTGTAAAAAATTATTTAAAAAAGCATTGATTTCAAGCTGGATTTTTTCAAAATTTATGGCGTTCTTGAAAATTTGTAGTTATACAAAGTGAGTTTTTGAACTTTTCCATTTTTCGAATTTGTTTTATGCATCTAAAAAAAAGATAAATTTCCACTGTTTACAAAATTAACCTAAAGATGCATAAATACCCAGTCAATCTATTAAGCGATTTATGGTACTAACACTTTTTGAACATTTCGATCTGGAGTGACAAGACTTTTCTATCGTTTACTAAGTCTCTAAATTCACCTAAAACACGATTAAGATACCCTCAAATACTCCCGAATTGCCCAAAAACTACTGGCCACCTGAGCACCCACATTTTGTTGCATACCCCAAACGACGCTCCCCGCCAAGTTGAGTGGGACGAATTTCGTTTAGCCGCCGATGGTGCCCAGGGGAATTTGGGGCCTAGCAAAAAGAGGGGGGAGCTTTTTAGAAGCAGCTGGGATGGAAGACGACGACCCACTTGCTTATCTTCTTCCATCCCCAATCCAAATATCCCCCAGAGGTGCACCCATCCAAACCCACAATCCAATTCGTCGCCCCCCGCACGGACCGCCCACAAAAATGCAACCCGTAAACTTCATCTATAAGCCGAAAAAATGGGGCGTCACTTGGGGAATTGGGTCATTTTCTTCGAGTTTACCGTAATCCTGTGTCTTCTATGCTTTTGAGTCTAACATAGCTTTAAAGGTGAACGTATCTGAAGAAACCGTCGCGTTGAAAGATGCCAGAAAAAGCTTTTCCGAGGTTGTCGGCGCGTTTTTCTAGTATTACCGTAATCCTGTGTCTTCTATGAGTTTTTGAGTGAAATCATTATTTAAAGAAACCGTAAAGTTGAGCTGGAAGTCCAAAAAATGGGCTTTAGCCTGTGAATCAGCTCCTCTTACAGTATTACAGTAACCTTGCTCTTCTTACGAATTTTTAACTTCAAGTTTCTTTAAAGGCGAATCTGAATAAGCCTTTATGTAGTTCATAGTTCATATGTAGTTCATACGCCAGACGCAACGCTCCGCGGCTACTTTTTGTCTTGGCAATAGTTCTGGGAATCCATAGCCAAAAATCCCCCAGTTTTCCCTTGCCTGTACCTTTAAAGCGAGGTGTAATTTTGTAAGCAACGTTTTGTAAGCTATGTATTGTATTTCCAGGAGTTTAAGCGTTCGCGACAGATCTGTCTTTATATCGCGTAAATAATTACCAGCTCTTCACGATTATCAAGCGGCAGACGCGTTGCGTGTCGCGGGCACGGCAAAATAAGTGGGGGGAATTTATGCCTTACAAAACCTATATCCTGGCCTTGCCTCTACTTTTTGAACTTTAAATCGACACTTTCTTGATTTTTCCTACCTTAAAAAGTACTCACGACCTAACAGACCCCCATTACCCGTCTTCTAATCCCCCTCAGTGATGTCCATTGTACCCGGACATGCATAATTTCGCCAAAATTCACTTTGGTAGTCCATAACGAATGTCTAGAGGTGCGGGCGGAGGGGGAGGGGAAGATGGTGAAAGCAAAGTGAGAAGCCGGCTATGCTCCCCGGCCGGCTGGCGAAGGTCGAAATGAAAAAAAACGGCGGGGTTGGAGAGGAAGGAGACGTAGCGGTCGGAGGGCATTTCCCGGGTTTGCCTGGGTTGCCGAGACCCGTCCCCTGTGGACGTTAATTTGAGTGGATGAGTGGGCAAACGGAAGCCCCAATCACCGCCCCTCACCCAATGCCATCAGGGTATGCGCCATTCTTGTTAAGGTTTTTTCTGAGAGTTTGAGTTCTTTAGTGCATTAATTGATGTCGCGGCAATACATGCGTTAGCGCGTTGTGTGTCGCGTACACTCGACTTAACTCAACGCGAACGCCTTGACAGTTCCTTTAATTCCCCACCTTCCCCAACATTTCCCCCATTTTTCAATTCACGCCACAAAAAAAATAAAGGGTTGTTTGCCGGCAAAAACTGGGCTTCTCCTGCGCACCCTCCCCGGGAGAGGCTCAATTTTCCAGTCAAGTCGTCCCAATGTTCATGGTCCATCGGGTCCCACCGCGGCCCGATCTTTCCTCCCGGATGCCGTGGCAGGGGGGCTGCTTCTTTTTAGCCATGGCCTTGGATGGGCACACTGCCAATTCCCGGGATTAGTGCGGATTTGGTGGTTTGCTTGGCGCGTCACGGTACGTAGGAATTTCGATAGAGGTTTTCAATCTGAATTTGAAGAAGTTTTCCAGTGAAAAACCATTTTAAAGGGACTGGCAAGCCATTTGCGACTTCGGGGGAGGCAATTTTGTCATGTTAGAAAAAGACGCTGCGCAGAATCCCCCGTTAAAGGAACAGTGACATCAAAGTATACAGGCTCCATAAATATCTCACTCGCTCTCTCTCTCATTTCTCGAAATACAGTTGAACCGTTTAATTCTTTTTCTAAGCTATAAAAACTATGGACCTTCACTTAAAGGTACCGTAACATCATACCAAAAAAATCTAGCTCGCCGCTGCCTAAATTGGCACATTTCCAATTCGGGGGATTAGGCGCGGCCCGATAGGATTACCACCCCATCACGACCGATGCCCTGATGTGAGGCCGATGAAAAAAAGCACGCACCGCGCATTTTGTAAATCGAAATTGGGCAGCCAGGCAACAGATTTTTGAGACCGTTTTGGGGGTTTTGGATCTACATTTTTGTTGTAACTCGTATCTTTATGCCAAGTTGTTTTTTTTCTAAAATTCATTTAACTGTCTGTTTGTCTGTCTGCCTGTCCACCTTTTTGTCTGTCTGTCTATCTGTCTGTCCATCCAAAAAAGAGAAAGCCTTCGTGTGTGTGTATGTGTGTTTGTGCGTGTGTGCAATCTTCTGTCTCTAAATCGAATCGTGGCTTTCCCCCCATCCCGAAACGGCCTGCTGCTCCTGGGGGGCTCCCCCTCCTCCTCCTCCTCCCTGTGGCCAAGGGCATACTCAAGCGGAAAATGCACCTCTCTTTTCGGGGGGAGGTTGGGGCTGGGACGGGGGAAAAGCCCGGCCGGCAAACAGCCCCATCAGAGTCACCGTCGGGTCTCTCCGTCCGGAAAACACTTGGCTTCAATTTAACACTCGGCTAAGTTTGGAAAGCGGGTATTTTTTGATGGGTGCGTCTTCCGTATTTTGTCTAGAACATTTATTATTATTATTGAATTTTCTTGGAAGGGCTTAAAGGGAGTGTGACAGATGAATGATACCCTGTCGACACCTTTTCCTTTTTTCTATATGATTATCGCTTTTGTCTCTATGTTTTCAGCAGCCGTTTTTTATAAAGACGGATTACACTATTTAGCATAGAGAATTTAATATTATTAAAAAGGGGGTTTGGTTTTTTTTCTATTTCTCCCATATCCAAAAATTCCAAAATTAAATTCCAAATTTTTTTTTTTTTACATTTTGGAAATCTATAAGACGATTGTAGTCTGTAATTTATGCTCATTTTGCCGAATTTTCCAAGTTTTATGGTAAAACTTTAGATTTTTTATAAAAACGTATCCAAGTGATGTATATTTTTGCTATCCTCGCATACCCTCCTGCTAAAAGCCATTTTTTCATGTCGGGTTTTCGGTGACCGAGTCCGAGCTTGTCCTTTTCCCCCCATTTGCCACACCAAAGCGGTGTCGAATTTCCGGGCAGCCTGGGGGGAGGGGATTTTCGGCTTCTCCCCCCGAAAAACACATTGTTAGCCGGTCAAATGTTGCCCCGGGATTGTCTTTCTTTCGTGGTGATTCACTAGGGGTTTTAGTGTGTTTCTTACGGATTTTTGGAGGTAGCGGGCGAATAAAAGTAGCTTTAAATAGGTTTTTCAATTTGCAAAATACCAGCGTCACTTGTAATTATTTATTTCTAATTTTTACTGCACACTTTCGTCACTTTACCCTCCCCCGTTAAATCACTTGTACCGAATTCCGCCCTAAATTCGAACTTCTCCTCGATTTTTATGCCCTGGAATTTGCTTAGGTTTTTGGAGATCTCGTTCTTTTGAAGAAGATGCGGGCCCGGGGCGGTTTGACGTTTACAAATTGGGCCACATCTCAGGCCGCCGAAAAGTGAAGGACGGGCGAGGAAAGGGGGGGGGAACGGCTTCTCATAAAATGTTACCGCAATTTCCGGGAGGAGGAGGGAAACGTTTTAGGGTTTAAAAAGTTTCACGTTGATCTAAGGCATCAAGCTATCGAATTTTCACTTGAGAAGGAGCACCGCGGTTATTTTATTGGTTTTTTAACCTGCTTATTGTTTTTAAAGGAAAAATCTAGTGGAATAAAAAAAAATCGAGCTCGACGATTCCCCTCCCGTAAAATTGTTTTTTTTTTGCGGAAAAATATGCTTTCCTTATCCTTTTGAGCCTACAATAGATCGCTCGTCTAATGACCCCCATAACCGTATCCCCTCCATCAATCCCAATTTTTATTTTATTGCCTCTAAATCTGGAAATAAATCTTATTAGTCGAAAAGATTGGATTCTAAGGATTCTAAAGACGCACCAAACGGCCTAGCGACTGTCCCATTCTAGGGCTCACCCAGGAATTGATGGACGATATTGGGTTGCTGGGTCCTAACGGGGGCCCCGGATTTCAGTCTGACAGGACAGGGTTTTGAAAATCGTGAATTTCCGAATCTAAATTTGCGCAATTTTTTTTCAAATGTAATATACTGTCTAGGGAAATCTTGCGTTTTTCTACACTTTGAAAGGTCCAGTGAAGTCAAATCCATCCCGCTGAAACCTTATCCATAGAAAACCCAATCATTTTTGATTGAACGAAAGCCCTGTACTTTTTTAAATTGTGTAATTTGCATACCATTTCCGGCCTAAATCATTTCAACCAACGAAACTTTATATCCAGTCTAGACCCAGATTTCAGTGGGGGCCAAATCTCTGGCCGTCCAGCCGGCTAGGCAGGAAAGTTCTTGCCTGAGGGCCCGTTGGCCACACATAGCCTTCCCCTCCCCCCTCTAACCCTTCTTCAGCCCGTTGGCACCTCCGATTTACGGCATTTTCGCATGCAAATACATATTCGGAACGACCGGAGGGGGGAGGGGGCGGCGGGGGCCTTCAGGGGGCTGCCCGCGCTCAACTTTTGACGCATTACGTTCTTCCTACTAACGGCTGGGAGCCGGTTTTTAAGGTTGATTTTTAGCACGGAGCCTTGTTTTAGCGCATTAATAGAAGCATTACCGTATACCAGATCAAGCCTTTTCGATGATTTATAGCACTTCCTACCCCTTGTACCACCCCGTTCTTCCCTTGATTAACCCCACAAATCGGGTGGCTCGTCGAGCGGATGCCCCTGATGGACGGCCGTTATATGGGCCGGATACAGAGGAGGGGCAGAGCACCAGGCTGCTGTCGAATCTGCATCCATTTGCATCGCTTTGTTACTACAGGGGCGGCCATTCCGGGTGGATACACCTTGAATTTGTGGTTTGACGGGAGTGGACGTACGCCAGTTGGTTTTTTTGGTTTTTTTTTGAGGATACATATTTCGATTTTATGCGGTGGTCATCGATTTTGAGATACGCGTAGATTTTGGCTTCCAAGCTCCTTTAAAATAAAAAAAAATAAGCTTTTCTATTCAAGCACTTTTAATTTTATTATTTTTATAAAAATTTAAGCATTATTTATTGAAATAGTTTTGAGCATTTTAGGGCAGGTAATTTGATTTTATAGTTTTTAAAAAATTTGAGCACGTATTTTTGGCATTAAAATGTTTTTAAAAATCCATAGATTTATATAATGTAAATTGTAGATTTATAAAAGAATTGAAACTAATAATATAGATATTTCTCAACGTTTCTTCTCTCTTTTTCCATTGCACTCCACTAGAACTTTTGCAATATCACCCGGCCATCCGCATCCGAGCCTCGTTTCCGCAAACAAATTTCGCCGGCCCTTTCGGGAATGGATTTTTCTGGCGGGCTCCTCTGTACTTTTATCAATTTTACATTCCTTAATACAACATTAACAATACCAAAGTTACCTGAATTTTCTAATTATAACACGCCGGGGTTTTTTTGCTCTTTTTTTGAGTGTGTCTAGCCGCGGAAGTCGCCCCATTTAAAGTCAGAAAATGGGCTTTTGCCTTTGCCTCCACACGCACACACGTTGGTGTGCCTCCGCTTATTGTCTTTTTGGAGGGCAGCAGCCTCGGAAATTGAGGGCCGTGAATCGGATTACCCTGCTATGCCCTCCATCACCAGCCCAACACACCCAGCTTTTCCACTAATACTTCGTTGGCCTTCAGGTGGCATAATGAGTGTTAGATATTAGTCATAATTAATAAAAGATTCTTAGTTTTATAAACTTTTTTAAAGGACTGAGCAAGGTTTCGCTATGGATTTTGTTGCATACGGGTTTTCAATAATTTTTTTTCACGGGGAAATACGATAAAGGGTTTTTTAGGAAAACTGAAATGCAAACTACAAACTGCAAGAAATATTTTTCCCGATTTAAAGGCGTTCTCTCTTGATTTTAGATTCTAATCAGCCACTTATCTTTATAGGCTTAATATTCTTATTTGTATTTCATATTTTCTAAAATAGATAATCGTGCCTTGATGCCTCCTTTAAAACCTTCAAGCTAAATTTTTCCCCTCCGGTGATTACGCAGATCACGATTTTCCGGACTGTTTCTAAAGTAACATCACAATATTTCCGATGGCTACTCTCTCTCACTCTCTCTCTCTCTATTTAACATGCTCTCTTTCTCTCTCTGCAACCAACATCGCCAAATTCAAATCAGGAGCCACCGGAGCCCTGGGCGATGTGAGGGGAAATGACATGGCTGCACAGTTCACCAAGCTCTTCTCATTCATCCTCGCCAATGTTCACGATCCGGCCGCCCTCGACAGTGCAGGTACAGTTGGGCCAGCGGGGCGGGATCACTGAAAAAACGTCGATCAAATGAGGTTCCTTTAAGAGGGGGAGGTTCAGTTTACATAAATTTTCACTTATAGCTTTATTGAGTTATTCAATTGGGTCTACGTCACATGGATTTCGTTTTAAAGGAATTATCAAGCATCGCGACGCTGTTTTCCGCAGCGCAACACACAACGCTCGCAACTTTTGAGAAGCATAATCCATTATGTTATCGAAAACCGGGCGGGTTGCGTGTCGCGGAAGCGATAAAGTGCAGAGAAAAGCTATTGTCAAGAGCTTTTTAGCCTTTGAGCTCTTACCCACAACCGGAAATCCAAAATGTCGCACACAAAATTCAAAAACCCAAATCCCCACTCGCAAAAAATTGAGCCCCAAAATCAGAATTCCCGCGGGAGGCCCCCGATCCGGGGACACTTTGGGCTAAATTTGATTGAAGATGACAGATTTTTTGCCGAGTCTCCCGGCTTTTTGGGGTCGCGTTTGATCCGTTGGCGAGTGGTGAAAAATTGGGAATTAGATGGGTTTTTGTCGGGGTATTGAGAGTATTTTTTGCGAGTTTTCTTTATGGATTTTGGGTGGAATACAGTTGGTACGTGTAGTCTAGGAAAAGTAGCTTTAATTTAACATTCGAAAAATTTTATATTAATCTTTTTATATCAATATTGATAGAATATATAAGCGAGCATAAAGAAATCAAGATACTATGCCCACTAAACCACACATTAAAGTGTGGGGTTTTCAAAAAAATTAGGGTTTTCTTTCCTTAAAATCGCGAAAATATGTAAATTAGAGTATAGTCTTCTACCTATTTAACTACGACACTTAATTTAGTTTTATTTGTTAAGCCAAACGCCCCGCAATTTTATCCCAATCCAAAATGACGGAAACCCGCCAAAGGATCGGCAATAAAAACGCGCGTCCCCGCCTCATTATTCCAGCCAAAATTAATTCAGTTGTTTATCGGATTAGGGAAGCCCTGGGCACAAAAAATGGATTTCCTCCAGCTGTAAAAAGAATCGATCCTCTAATCCGCCATCTACCACCAACCATTTCCACCACTTTACTTACCACTCCACTTTACTTCCGAACCGATTTTCGCAAAATATTTTCCCGGTGTCAAATCCCGAGGTCTTCAGGGGGGTAATCCGTGTTGGTCTTTCCCGCCCTCTACCAATTTTTGCTTCCTTTTTAGTCCTTTTTCGAATCCTTCTCGATTCCTCCCCCTCCTTGCTTTGACTACTTCATTGGAAGGAGGACGGGGTGGAGAGTGGCATTGGCCACTTTTCAGTCCACGGGTAATTACGTTCCTCCACACTCCCCCAAACATCCCCCGGGGTTTTTGTTTAAAATCCGCGCTGCGTTTTTCGTTTTTGGTCTCTCGTCACTTTTGGGTGGAGGCGTGGCGTTCTCCCGAAAAAGTGGCACTCAAATGTTTTTAAAAACGGCGTTTTTGTAGCTTGTAATTTGGAACGCCTTGATTTTTCTTAACCGTTTTTCTTAACAATACTCGATTTTCAAACCTCATTTTCAACCAAATCCGCGACTTCCAACTCTCCTCTGCTCCCCAAAAAATGTTATGTGGTTGGGGCAAAGTTGATGAGTTGAAGGATTGTGGAAAGGGCCTCTAGGCGGGCCATCCCTGGGCCCCAAGGGGGACCCAGCCGGACGGGGGCCCCTGATTCCGACCATGGCCCCATCACTCTGATTTGCCCCCCTTGGCTGCAAGATAGAATCCGTCGAGGGTGCGGCTTCATCGTCCGGGAATTTTTGGGATTTTTTGGGTTGCCGGGATTTTTGGTCATATAGGGTTTTCTTTTTTGTGTTTATGTGCCGTTGCAATATTAGAATTCTGGATACCGTATTAAGTTTATATGCGTTTAAAAGGACGGTGCAGTTTTTGAGCTATTTCTTAAGGATTTTTTTTGCGTCCGCGACGAGCAACGGCTCCGACAAAATTAAGCGAAAAGCCATAGCCTCGAAATCCATGCCCGTTCCTTTCAACCACTATAAAAGAACGGTAGCGATAGGTTAACCTGCGATATTAATAACTTCTATCTGTAAAAAAACTATACCATCAAAAACAACACTTTTTAAATTGCCCCACAAAACTCGGCGACCCAATGTGTATACCCACCTATTAATGCGCATTCCAACAACAAAAAACCCAGACTTTCACCCCCTTTCCGGATACAATTTTTTCCCTGAATAAATCGCCTCTATGTCAAATTCCATCTCGAAACCCAAAGACGTCTCATCCATTCGGGGGCCCCTAACACTTGGAGGGCCCAGCCATTGGCCACTCCCCCTGTTGGCCCGTTGTTGTCACTCTGATTCGTTGTCCGCTTCTCGGAGGGGCCGGCTTCTCATTTGCATATCTTCCGCAACACATCCCGGCTCTTTTGCTAAAACGAAAAGATGGGCTCTTGGCGTCTTTACGATTGACCGCTCGTCTGGGTTGTTTAGATTTTGGTTTTAGGAGAGATTTCGATATTTTAAAAGTTATTAAGTTAACTCTAGCTAGTTTCTCTCTCTCTCCCTCCTCTCTCTCTCTCTCTCTCTCTCTCTCTCTCTCTTCAACCCTACCCCTTCAGTACAGCCAACACGGTGTCGCTGTGGCCCCTAATATTCCATTGTCTTCTGGTGGTGGTGGTGGAGGTGGCCGAGATTCGTGATGGGCCCCTCCGTATAGTCCCACTTGGCCCTCCCAACAACCCGGGCCCAGATGTGGCCATGGCGGCCGATGTTCTACAGCTTGTCAGCTACTTTCTAGCCAACGTCTCCGACTATTCATCAGGTTCTTCGCGTTTTTAAGGGTTTATGACGGGCTAAATCGAATCCAGAGTAGTGTTAAAATTGGTTAAGCCTAATAGCGGGTTTTATGTGAATCTAAAAAAATATTTTTCTATTTTTTTATTCTACAGGGCTAGGCTCAGCCGCCTCACCATCGATTCCTCTGGAGTTAACCCGAGCAAGAGGTATCCAGAACTCAGGAATTCAGAATTTGGAAGGGGTATTGGCAGGAGGGAATGGACACGTAACGCTTCCGCGACGCGTCTATCGTCCTTCCTGTCAATGTCTCTTTAAAGGGACAGGCAATGCATGGCTATTGATTTTTGGATGTGGATTTCCTAGACGTCCGTAATCGATTACGGAAGTTAAGTCCCTCGCGATGGTGTCTACATCCTAAAAATCCATAAACTTGCTTTGCCCACCCCTTTAATCGCCCTCGCATGGCAAACAGGCATGGAGCCAACTTTGGCATGACTTTTGACTGCTTCGCGCGAAAGCCGACACCCCCTGCTGGCACCATCCCTTTAAAACCACTACCGTACCTCTTTTAGGCCCAAGATGTTCGGCTTTTCGAGTTTTTGAGCCTCCAGAAAACCAAATCCGTCACCTAGCCCCCAAAAGAAAGTATTTCTGTGAGCAAGAGCGGGCATCCGCGGCGTTCCTCAGGGAATTCCAAGACACAGACATATACCCCCCACCACTATCGCCCCCCTTCACAACAAGAACACCCGAACTCGCAACAATTCCATTAGCCCGCTCCTCTTCTGACAAATCCCTTCTAGGCCTCGGTCTCTCCCCCAGGGGTCCGGCGCGAAAAGGAAAAAAGGCAAATGCGTTTTTTTGCGGCCCACACCTCACACTTCTGTGAGTGTTGCGAAGAGTATAGAAATAATGGGTGAATACTCCAAATTTAGTCCAGAAATAAGGCCGAATTTAATCGAAAAACGCAATTACATACTACTCTACTCTAGGAAATGCAAAACATATATAATAAAAATCATAAAATGTTCGTAATTAGATTTTAATTGCTTCTCGGATTTAGAACTAAATGAATAAACAATCTCATGCAAAGAAAACTTTAATTTCATCGAAAGTATCTTTTGCAAACTTTATCAATAATAGCAGCAATCTAAAAGGCAAAAGAGCGTTTTTTTCCGTGGCATTAAGCATAAATACGCTACAAACCCAAAATCCGACCTAAAAATCAAGTTAAATCACTACCAACCCGGCCTGTGAACGCTGCATGTAGCCCGGGAATGGCCAGGTTCAAAAAAACCCGAAAATACATTAAAAACCAAATTTAATAATTCCCTTTCAGCCGTGAAAATCCCGTGCTACAGCTGCATGTCGCCATATATGGAAGACTCATACCCATACCTCAGGACATTGTATAAAAAACCGCTGTCTTTCGACATTGCCTGTGATCAGAACAGGTGGGTAATTTGCATAAAATGGGTTACATCGCGAGCTTTAAATTTATTGACCAGATTATAACTTTTTCCAGTTTAAACCGCCATGCTCTTTACATACGAAATTGCACGGAGATGTGCGTGACGCTGCGGATACATGACGTGATAGCTGGTGAGTTTTAAATAATTTTAATTTCGAATAGGATATAAAAACATCGTATATCTATTTTTAAATGGCTGTAAGATTATTTCCTATATTTAATACATCTAATATATAAATTATAGGCCGGCGGCGAATTGGATATATGAGAGGCTGCCTCACGGATATTACAGGTATCGCAGCAAAAGCTTAATTTTAGTGATTTTTAAAGGGTCTTAGGGCGTTTTTATACTAACTTACCTTATACTACGTAATACTACTTTTACAGGAGCTTCTGTATCGTCGTTAGGACGTCAACTGACGAATACGAGATGCTTAGAAACGGATGCGAGGCAGCTGTTTTCATTAACGGCGCAGCGACAGGAGTTGGAGCCAACAAAGTACGTTAGGGTACTATAGACGGCGTAGCAAAACGGAATTTCTGCATTTTTGGGGTTATTAATCACTTTATACCTCTGAAATCTACCATTTAGCGCGGTAAAAGTATACAGAACGGTAATAAACAATTTTTTGGCAACATTTTTAAACGTTAAAATGTAAAACTCGACAAAATAGAGCCTTTAGTCGCTTTAGAATTTTGTAATAAAGCTTGCAAAGGTCTACAAGAATTATCAAAGACGATGTTTTAGCGATTTTCCACTTTGATCTTTCAATACCAAGCTTACCAACCCCTTAAAACCACCAATTTTCCAGGCTATCCGTCTGCGGCTGCGAATCCGAGCTGTGCAACTCCAACCCTTCCACCCCCATCCTATTGCCGCTTCTCATAACCGCATTTCTTATCGTCTTCCGCCCTAGGTAAACCTACCGTATCCGCCAATCGTAGTCACAATTTCATCAATCCCGCATTTCCCACAATCAATCTCCTTCTCATCCTCCTCCTTCCCCTTAATCTACGGGTACCGTCTCGAAAGTCTTTGAAATACCAATCGACGATATTTGCACTACCGTAGGCCTGTCTACCGTAGCTTTCCTTTCCTGAATTCCCATTTTTGAGCTTTTTCAAGTAGTACCTATCGTTATTCACCCCCGCTTTGTCATATCAATTTCATATTCTATTCCTCTACATTATGCGCTCGTTTTTTCAGGAATTGATATTCAATAAATTTATTGTCGTACAGCGGAATAGGAAAATGATAAACGTACAAAATGGAAAGATGATGACTAATACGGTATATGGGCGCTTAATACAGAACGGTAGTTAAGCTGAGATTTCGATATGGCCAGTTGAAAAGGTGGAGAGTTGAAAGCGGGGATACACAAAAATAGGGGTGTTAAGCTCAGTTTAGTCGGAAATGCATGGCACAAGGTAAGTAGATGGGTGGTTTAAAGGGGTTGTAAAGTCTGGGTTTGGGTCTATAGCCTCTTTTGGGTTCACAATCCCTTTAAATAAGGCTATGGCCATTGAGAAGTTACAAGTTTTGCAGCGAGAAGTTTTGTGGTAGCAGATCATAGCCGGTGGGCTGGAGGGAGAGTGATGGTTGGAAATAGGTGGCGTATGGTGATGGGTAGAGATTCTAAAAATTGAATATTAATTTTTGGATTTTTAAGAGCCGATTTAAAGGGATATTGAAGGCTGGAATCTACAGGGTAAGCTAACAGAGACCATTTAGAGGATTCCACAAGACAAGAAAACTAGCAGGACCATCTAAAGGCCAGACAAGTCTTGAATCCCTTGGGCAAGCTAGCAGAGGTCATTTTTAACGTCTAGTGAAGCCTAGAAAACAAGGCAAGAGCAAAGACCATTTAAAGGACCACTGAAGCTTACAATCCACAGAAATTTCAAGGGTTACTCAAGGAATGGAGCAAAGAGACATTCTTTAAAGGACCACTGAAGCCTAAAACGCACAGGGCAAGCAAGCAGTGATAAGTAAGCTAGCCTTAAGAAAGAAGTAAGAAAAGAAAAGAAAAGGGAAAGTAAGAAAAGTAAGCTAGCAAACAATATGTATAAAATTTGTCGAAAACCCACGGGATGGATTCCCATATGCGTCATGGTGGCCATTTGGGTCATGTTCATTTGGGCCATTTGAGAAGCGGTGACATCCGGTGAAAACGATGTGTTCCCTTCAGAAGATGTCGCCGGGGGTTTCGAGTCACAGCCGGAGGAGGCGTCGTCCGAATCGATTTTGCCGTTTCTGGAATGGAAACTATACTTAGAAACCGTCATTAATGTGCAAATTGACTTAATTCAGCGTCAAGTAGCTTCATCTATCCTTTAAGCTTGATATATTCCAGTTTTTATGCCATTCCTGGTCGCCCAACTATCCCCCAAAATGGCATGCGCCTGACCCGGATCTGCTCAAGTGGTTGATGTGGATAGAACCAACATTGACACCGGCTGCTTATGCCCTCAGGTCATAGACCCCAGGCGAGAGAGAAAGAGAGCGAGAGATGCAGACAGCTATAGACCAAAATCACACTGATCGCGCAACAACAGACCCCAAAAATCTTTAAAAAATCAGAATATCTGGAAGTACGAACCTGTCCAAATTGCCGGCAGCTCGGTCTCGCTGTCGCTTATTCTTGAACCAGTTGCTCACTTGGGTGACGGTAAGTTCGGTCTGTTGGGCAAGCTTCTTCTTATCATCCACGGACGGGTACTGGCATTTCTTATAGGCGTCTCGGAGGACGGTTCGGGATTTTGCCTAAATAAGTATAATTATAATTTAGCAACCTATTTATTTATTTTACTCTACTTTAAAGCTATATATCTTTTAGTTTACTTGTAGATTTAATAGATTCGTAGCCAAAAATCCTACATACCTTAAAACAATAATTCGTCTCCTCGCCATCCCAAATCGTTTGCGGGAAAGGATTCTTCTTCCGGATCCGATACTTGCAAACGGCGCCCAGCTCGCGCTCCTTCGTCTTTTCAGCCTGAAACTATTGAAATAGAGCTAGCAGCGTTTTTGCAGGAAAAACCAAAAAATCCCTTTGTTTAACCCAAATCCCATACCCAAATATCCACCCTTTAATCCCCCAAAAATGGGTTGTTCGTTAGGGGCGGCTCAGGAAGTTTTTGGGTGGTGAGGGCCAAATATTTGCTCAAAAATGGGCTGGGCGAGAAGGGGCTGCTCTACAACGTACAACAACCAACAACATGGCCGGAGGGTATGGAAGGCGAGAGAGCATGGAGGGGAGAGAGAGAGAGTGAGTGCGAGATTGAGATTGTTGCGCAATTTTAAAGTAAATAGGCCTGGAGAAAGGGCGGAAACGAAAAATTAGTCGAACCAAAATATAGAATTATAGAATTATAATTAAATATCGTGAACGTTCAATATTATCATATAAGTTTAGTACATTTTTTTACAAACCTCCGTATAATGAGCGCGTAGCCAGAGATCTTGAAGAACGGCGTGATTTCCTGGAGCGAATTTGTGCGACTCGAGCAGCCTAAAGGCATCATTTATATTGTTGATTCATTGAGATAAATATTTCTTTAAAAAATGGTGTCGATGTAAGGTCACATACTTGTATAGATTTTTCCATTGTTGTCGATAAAAGAGCAGAAGAGCCTGGCATTTCAGCACACATTCCAGGTAGAACCACCGCTGGTCGAGTTGGTAGAGGAAATTTTCCTGGAAAACAGTTATTTACAAATTGCTAATACACCGGAGTTTAGATAGAACCTGGATTAGAAAACCCAGAGACCTGGATTAGAAAATTTAGAAGTAATTTGAAATGCCAATTTATAAAGCAACTAAAATTTCTAGGACTAAAGGGAAAGGAATTTACAATTTTTTCATTACATTTTTAGTCCAATAGCACAGGGTATTTTCAGATTTTGATTTTTATTGCGAAACACTGTGGCTAGGTGCATGACGTAGCATACCGTAATTCCGATTTTGTGATTATCATTAATAAATAAGAATTTGTGTTATTTAGCCTCTGAGGTGCTTCATTTCAGGACATGAATGATTAGGTGTTTTCAAATTTAAATGGGAGCTTTTTGCCTTAAACGAACACTACCATCTGCCTTATTTTACAATTCACCACCAACCCACATCCTCCTCGAATAATATTTTTGGCCGTCCCTACGTAGCCTGTGAAGCCTAGTCGATTCGGGGGGATGGGCCCTCCCCTTCCCTCCCTTCTTCCGTATGTGGGTCCCCGAGAAGAAATTCAATCCGGTTGGTGGGGGGTAGGATGGAGGGAAAAGGGGAAAAGGAAAGGGACAAGAAGCCTCCATTCAGGGAGGGGAGGGCCACTGTTGGTCCGCGAAAGGGGGTACGGTAGGTGCTCCATCTACTAATTGCGGCGGTCACAGGGTTTCGAGAAACGTCGATTTGGAGGTGGGAGGGTATGGGGGAAGGTTAGTTTTGAAACCTACGAAAAATAATGCGGATAAGCGAAAGCCTACGCAGGTGCCTAGAAATAAATCTAAAATTAAGCTTAAACCCAAGCCTAAGCGAAAGGGGTTTTAGTCATCTTTCCTAAAAGTCATCTTTCCTAAAGTCATCTTTCCTAAAGTCATCTTTCCTAAAGTCATCTTTCCTAAAAGTCATCTTTCCTAAAAGTCATCTTTCCTAAAAATCAATATTTCTCAGTTGGTTTTTTTGCAAGAAAATTTTTTTGGAGAGGCCCGGGTCGTAAAATTTTAATGTCTCCATGCCGTACTAGACCTTTTCGGGATGTTTTGATTTAAGTTATGCTAGCTTTGAATTCATAAAACTATTCTGAAATCAAAAAACAGGATAGGCTCCCATGCGACTAAGAGCTTTTATGAGGATTGACGGCGTTCAAGGCATTTTGCCGTTTCTACACAGGAAGCAGGTTTCCCCCCCCCCCCCCCCAAAAAAAAAAAAAAAAAAAAAAAAAAAAAAAAAAAAAAAAAAAAAAAAAAAAAAAAAAATTTAAAAAATGACTTTTAGGTAAGATGACTTTTAGGAATGATGACTTTTAGGAAAAATGACTTTAGGAAAGATGACTTTTAGGAAAGATGACTTTAGGAAAGATGACTTTAGGAAAGATGACTTTTAGGAAAGATGACTTTAGGAAAGATGACTTTAGGAAAGATGACTTTAGGAAAGATAAATATTTTAACCTAAGTCTAAGCTTAAGCCTAGTCTAAGCCCAACCAAGTTTAAGCTTAAGTAGTCATATCATAAGCCTAAGCCTCAGCCAATCCTAAGCGTAAACCTAAGCTTGAGCCTAAACCTACGCTTAAGCCTAGCTTTACAAAAGCATAAGTCACTTAAGACATTTTGGACTTACCAATGAATCCGTGTTTCCGGTCTGCAGACATTCCGAAAATAACGCCTCGCAAATACAGGTGATCTCAGAATCCGAATAGGCCGCGCCGACGCTGAAAAAACAATAAATTCAAATAGATACTGTGAAAATTAATATAAAGACAATACAATAAAATAACCAACCCCTCCTTGTCCCCCCCCCCCCCCCCCCCCCCCTTTTTTTTTTTTTTTTTTTTTTTTTTTTTTTCTAATCTGGGGTTGATGGGACTGGGTCCGACTCCGCCCCTCCCCCGCAAAAATTGCGCAACTGGCCCAACTTTTTGGCACCCACTGTGGGCCCACCAGCAGTCAGGATCCTTATGCAATCATTTACTTCAGCCGTCACTCAGCGGTAACTAGTGACGGTATCAGTGGCTGCATAAAAGGTTGAATTTTTGGGTACTGTATTCAGCTAAATGGGTCCAAAAACTTCATTTATGCTAATTTCTAAGCTGTAGATTAGCAAAAATACAGATAGCTGTCGTCTCTCTTTCTAGCTCTCTCTTTCGTTCGCTATCTCTCACTCTCTTTATGTCTCTCTCGCTCTCTCTTTCTCTATCTCTCGGTCTCTCCAAATCAGATCCACGCATTAATAGAAACTCTGCCTTACGCTATTCTGGTATTCTAAAGTATTCTGAATTTCATTAAGCTGAAAACTTTTTACTAAAGCTATTAACGGCCATATAACGAAATTAATATATGAAAAATAATAGAAATTCAAGACCAAGATCTATTCAGAATATGTGAAGATATACTTTATTTTATAGGTTTTCCTTTCTTTTAAATTTTATTTTAAATGCTACGCGCAGATGGCCTAGGAACTTCGCCTTCAACTAGAAAAATGTTTTGATAAAATTTGCTAGGCAGCACCGTTTATTAATCAACCGCATACGTTAAGGTATCACACTATAGGATCAAACTTCCTAAAACTCGGAATAAAATGAAATGCTAGCAAGAATGAAGCCCAGGGTATGAAAGCTGGTGGTCGTCCAAACGGAGCGAAAGGGAGGGGGGCTGGTGCCAGTCTCATTTTTCTGTGTGCAGAGTGTTAGTTTTCGGTAACAGTAACCGGGGTGTGTGCTCAGCCGAGAAGGAGCGGATCGTTTTGCCGACGACGCCGAACCGGGCCGTGCAGAAGGAGGAGGAGGAGGAGGAGAAGGAGGACGAGATCCCATTCCTTCTCCTCCCTCCGAAACTTGATAACCGACCGAGCAATTCGAGCCGTCAGCCTTTGGGCTGCCCGTGAAACCTGTGATACTCACCTGCAGGCCTGCTGCATTGGTAGGGAGGATGTGGCCAAGTAGGCTTGCATCTTGGTGATGAAGGCTTTGGGGTGAAGCTGGAGCCTGAGGGGAAGCCGGGCCGTGTGGATAGAAGCGTAGCGGAGTGGGGCGGGGCCAACATACACACACGCACACTACCGCCACCGCACGCTACCACCAATCGACGGAGGAGGCAGACGGCTGGTCCGCCCCCCTCTTTTTGAAATAGCGGGGGGTGATGGAGGTGGATTGGAGGGAGTGGATCAACCTGGAATTGATGGGATTAAATGGGTTATTGCAGTACAAAAAAGCGAGGAACAAAGCTAGTGATTTTCAGAGTTTAAATAGAAAATCAGAGGCCTTTAAAGGCATAAAGACATCCAGAAGCAAGCGGAAACGTCAGGAGCACCGAAGGGGTAAAAAAAGATAGAATTTGTATGTCCTATAAGTGACTTATCAATTTTTATATGTCCCAATCGTTGGTTTCTCGAGACCCCAAAAATTCTCCAGCCATGAATGCGGCGACCCGAAAATTTTTCAAAATATTTTAAGGCAAGTTCCTATTTCTAATCATCGTTTACCGCCCCAAAAATGATTGGCACCGGGCCCGGAGGTGTGGTTGATCAATACATGGCACCTCTGAAGGGATGGAATTCGAGCCGACCCATCGGCAACTCGATATTCCACCCTCTCGCTCCCCCCTCTCTACACCGACCTGGGTGGTCACTTGCTTGGGGCTTCACATCGATTTTTGCAGGTGTGTTCAGTCTTGATTTTGGTGCAATCGGGGGTTTTAGACATGGGCTTATGTTAGCTCTGGCTTAGCTTAGGCTTTAGCCTGTTTTGTAGGCTTAGAGGTTTAGGCTTAGGCTTCGGCCCAGGCTTTGGGCTTGTGCTTGTGCTACCTTGGCTAATACCCAAGCTTTGGCTCCGGCTTAGCTGGGCTTCCTATCGACATGAGCTTAGGCATCTGCTTTGCTTAGGCCTGGCTTCAGACTTCCTGTTAGGCTTAGGCTTAGCTTAGGCGTGATTTCGAACTATTTTGACAAAACCTTAAGCTTGAACTTCCAATCCCTCTTAATGCCTCGAATTTCGATCCTGTGCTTTTTAAGCGTTTTCTTCCTATTTTCTAAATTTCTACATGGTCCAAAATCAACCCTCGAAAACAATTAAAATGTCCCGTGCGGCCATCTGGCTACAGTACGTCGGGGCGCCAACTTGGGCATCTGCTGGCGACGATCTGATAGGAGATGAGGTGCGAAAAATTCGGCCAACTGGCAGGCGCGTGGTGAGGGAGGCCCACTGTTTTGGCACCTGATGAGGGCATTCATTGTTTGTTGGGCGATCCATGGCACGAGTGGTGGGTCGGTGATTTTGGAGGAAGCAGTGGAGAAAAAGATTTGGTCTGGGGCTGTATCAGCTTTATAAAACTTAAATTTTCAAATTGATTACGCTATATAAATTCGAAAACCAGGGATCGTTCGATTGGAGTTATGTGAAAATTCGGAATAGAATTTGATAGAACTGGGGCTAAATACGGTGTAAAAAATTCAAATATTATCCGTCTTTTTGCCTCACAGACCCCCTTTAAATTCCAATTTTTGCGTTACTACAAAACTATACTCTCAATAAAACCAAGGACCCATGCCCAGTTAGCCTTCACCACCCAACCCACTAGCTTCCGAATATTCTCTATATAACGAGAGAGCAAGACCCAGAGATGGCGAGTCGACCCGAACACGGTCTTGGCAAACACAAGGCAGCTGCCCTTGTGTGCTAGGGGGGCCCAGGGGCCACATGGATAGGGGCCCATGCCTCGAAGGGGGGAGAGGGAGGCCCTTTCGATGTGGTCGAGTAGATTAGTTGAGCAAACGGTTCAATATGGTTGGTAGTAGGCTAGACATCTGCCACTAAGCATTTGGGTATGCACAAGATAGATAGGCGGCTGATAGGAATGGGTAGGAAAAATGGAAAAGTAGATGGATACGTATATTAAATCTTAATTAAGTTTTAAAAGCCGTAAAGTTGGTGATTATTGTTATTTACATTTAGGAGTTAGCCCCGCCAATTGCACTCAAAATGCCCTATATACAAAATCGAAAAACTGCAAATTCAGCTCAGAAATTGCTTTAAAGGCGTTAGAACAACTTGCTGATATTCGATTACGCATTGTAAAGAAGTGGACCCGCAAAACAATGCAAAATACATAGAGGCTTGCCTTAACCATTCCTTTGAAAGGCTAGAAAGCTTCCGGGAAACCAAAACAAATTTTAAAGCGAGCGTGACTTCAGAATCGCTGCCTTACTCGGACCGTAAAATAACCAGGCAACTTTTAGAAAACAAATGACAACTCGAAAAATAATTTTAGAAGGCAAAACAACACCAAAATCATGAAAAACTCCTTATCCCCCAGGTGATCATCCAGATCATCATCCGCGTAGGTGATGCTCCCCCTTTCCGAACGGCACCCCATCCGTTGAGGACATTACAGCCATTGTGGTCGTGGCTCCGCCAAAAAAGAGCAAGAGGATTTTCCCCTGCTCTAGTTGAAGCCCTGAACGGCTCAGGGGGGGGCACATGGATGATGAGGGGTGACTGACTGGCTGCTCGGGCTCGAGATGGAAAAATGAAGCCTTCGATGACACCACAACTGTCTGTCAAAAGCCTGCTGCGATTTGGCCAGGTGGCCTTGCGGTTTGGGATTTTTTTGGGGTTTGCGAAATGTGAAAGTTGCGATTGTCACGGATGGGTTTAAGGGAGGAGTTAAGAGATATCTAGAATCTGTCTACAATGTTCTGGAAAGTTGGTGCTAAATCTAAAATCTCAAATTTCGAAGCCTAAGCCTAAGACTAACAAGGGAAGTAGACGGCCACAGAAATCGACACGCGACATAGTGGATCTGATAGAATCGGACACGGGGATTCCGAATCTGTATTCAGAATCTGCTAAATAGAACGGAGAAAAAAATTATGAAGCTTCAAAGTTGGCCAAATCGCCAAAACAGTCTTTACCCGCCCGTAAAAACCGGGAAACGGAATTGAGCAAAAAAGAGTTAGTGCATCTTGTTCAGCAGAAAAAGTGCTTTCGAATAAGCTGTAATACGTACCATTTGCAAACAATTCATCGAAAAAGGTTTTTTGGATTCACGGGCAAGGGTATGGCCTGCCAAGTTCATAGAAGAGATTTCCGCGAAATCATCGCAAACTTGCAGTCTGATAGCTCATTCGAAAGCGCTTTTTCTGCTGAACAAGATGCACTAACTCTTTTTTGCTCAATTCCGTTTCCCCGGTTTTTACGGGCGGGTAAAGGTACCGTTTCCGGCGATTTGGCCAACTTTGATGCTTCATAACTTTTTTCTCAGTTTTATTTAGCAAATTCTGATTACAGATTCGGAATCCCCGTGTCCGATTCTATCAGATCCACTATGTCGCGTGTCGATTTCTCGTGGGCCGGTCGTGCACTTCCCTTGTAAGCTAAGCCCAGAACCAAGCAATGCCTAAGCCTAAACTAAGCCTAAGCCCGAGCCTAAGCGCAATCCTAAGCCATGACAAAGCCTAAGCCTAATCTAATCCCAAGCTAGGTCTAAACTTAAGGCCAAGCCTAAGCCGAAGCCTAATGTCAAAAATCATATTAGATAAAGCTCCCGACCCAATTTTGACGTGCCCAATCATCCCCCCTCCCTGCCCCCCTTTTTCTAAACAATCATAGCCCTCCTGAGGTGTCCTGTCATCCGGCTATCGTAAACTGTTATTGCTCGGAGGGCAGGTCGACTAACTGCTATTGGTTGGATATGAACCCTTGGTTTTATTTGAATTTTCTCTCCAGTACGTACAATGGTGTACAACGTAGTCCGATGTTCAGATACTGTGGTTCTCCAACTATCCCTTTCGGTCGTTAGATGAGGTCGCTAACTAATTTTTTTTATTCCAAAAATCCCCTCAGAGTGGAACTCGAGCTTGAGAACTGGAAATTATACCAGATACGATTTATAGACGATAAGTTATCATATGATTTTTAACATGTCTTCGCACTTTTTAAATTCCCGTAATTCCAGCGTTATAAATATGTAGAATCTCAGTAAACTTATAAATTACGGTTCGAAGACATTTTCAAAAACAATTTAAAAAATCCGGATCCAGCTACCATATTTTACAAATGGAAAAATTAGCATTTTTGCTGGTTGTTAAACTACACCCCTTCAAAATACAGTAACCCGATTATCCGTCACAAATTTACAAAAATAATTTGAATCCAGAATAAATATTGATAAAATTACGGAATCAACAGGCTGGATCTCGCAACGGCCCGGCTGGCTGGCTGGCGAAAAATCATAGGCGATTGCGAGATGAGGGGGGGCAAGGTGGTCATGTCGGGAGGATTTGGAGTGACGGGTTGAGATGTCAATCACTCACATATCACATACCCACCTCTCTAAAGACCCACACATATAGAGAGGGGCTTCACATCATCATCATCACCATAGCCATTCCCAACTGAAAGTGGCTCGAGTTCGTGAGGTGACCGGAAAGTTGCTTTTTATTTCCGGTCTGGGGTTAGTCAGCGGGTTACTGTAGTGGGGAATGCATTCCTGGGCGGTAAATCACAGGGATAACGGGTGTTTAAGGGGCTTTTGTATATTTAAAAATTAGGGAATATACAGATACTATTTATACTACTATTTATACTACTACTTTATACTACGTGAAAATTACGAATTTAAAAAACGAGATTTTTTAATATAACCTTTTCTTTTTGTTTAAGAAGCCTGTTATCTCGAGTCTCAGTGAAGACATACCCATACTATTATTCACCTCTACCTCCGGATTACTGTGCCTTCCCAGGCGGCTGACCTTAGCAACTTCCGTGAGGGTGCTAATCCGATTGCTCTCGATCGGGGGCTTTTCTGGCAGAAGAAGCCGTTCTCCCCCCTCTACCAGCCCAACTGGCCACTGTGCACCTGTGCCCCCCGAGGCATTCGGTTTCACTTTGACCACCCTGCTCCTCCCCGAGCGGCTCTTTCTTCGTTAGATCCCGCCGGATCGCTGTAATCCAACAAAGTGCCACGTTAATCCGCTCGTAAGAACTGTAGCTGGGTTATTTAGGGTAATATTAGGTTATATTCCAGGGGTGTGACACCATCGAATGAACCATTAATGTGTCGGTTTTTCGAAACATTAAGCAGCTTTTAATATTTTCATACCTAAAAATACACCGAGCGCGGCACAGATTTGGCTTCACTTACTAGCTAGATCCTGTTATCTTATCTTAAAGGGGATCATGACACCGGGGCCTATTCCTTAATCCCAAAATTTCTGTACTCTTCAAACATTTATTAAACATTCCGATCCATCCTCATAAATTCTGATAATTTGCTGCCGAAAACTGCATCATCTCCGGGGTCAGACCATAGGGCATCATTTGCTGGACCCCTAGAAACACCATCATCATTTCATTGAAACTACAGTATACCCGGGTACAGTAGCGCCGAGTAGCCGGCAGAATACAGGGCCGGGGCGATGGGTTTTGAGGCTGAAGTCGTGGCCTAAAAAGAGATTACGGTAGGTTGTTAGAGTTTTTACTGGTCTTCTGGTTGATGGCCCGTCTTCTTCGGTGCTTGAGAAGTCGGACTCGTCTTTTGGGGCGCTTGGATCTCTGGAAATTGCTGGAAAAAAGTATTAAAAATGGTACCGATCTTTTGCATCGGCAGCTCGATCTCTTTGGCGGCGATTTTTGAACCAGTTGCTCACTTGGGTCACGGTAAGGTGGGTAACTTCGGCGAGTTCCTAAATTTAGAGGTTTATGAATTTTTAAAGGGGGTGACAAGGCTGCGAAGGTATTTTTTGGGTATGGATTTCCGGTAATGAAGTGACGCAACACGTGTCGCGTTCAACGCTTTTCTGTGAAACAAGGAACGACCAATTACGCAAAGCCTGGCCCGTGCGTTGCGGCTTTCAGCACCGTGAAATTCCATAAAGCTTAGGTACGGTTTTTGCCGCGATACGCAACGCGTGAGATATTTAGCGCGTCGCGTATTGCCGCGTTCGTCTTTAGCCCATCATCCAAATCCAACCCCTTTAAACCAACCTTCTTCTCCTTGGGTGTTGGATACGGATTCCTGGTATACCAGTCACGAAGGACATGTCGAGACTTCTCCTGTAAGCAAGGCCTCACACCAGCCATATTTGTCTATCTATAGGAAGCGTATGGGTAGGGATGGGGGTGGTATCTGGCCCTGTTCCTTCCGTTCCCATTATTTTGGCCATGTTTGGATGACCGATGAGGGTAAATAAAGTCCTTAGCGCCCACTACAAAGCCACTTCATGCCACCCGCTGTGGAAGGGAGGGGGAAGGGGACAGAGGGTGTCTGTCTGTTCACCTGGCTTCTTCTGACTCCTTTCCATTGTCTAGAGGGGTGACCCTAGGTATGGTAAGGGGTGAAGGATGGATTTAAAGGGACTAGGAAGGTAAGAACGGATAAGACGGAATGGATGAATGGGTATTAACTGAATTATCGATTATCTATAGTTTTACGGTACTGGACTATTAACGGGGAGTATAAGTAGGGAAGTAAACTTTTTGTTTTACCGTCTATGATAACCTGTGATAATAAATAGTGGACCTTAATAATGCTTGTCGTAGGGTTTTTTGGCTAGAAAGTGACAAAACCATTTGAAAAGTTTAAAATTCGAAAATTTGGACTTATTTGGTCGTTTTTCATACATTTTTGAGCAGCAAGTATAAAATATTGATACGTTTTTTATGAGATTTTTATAGCTAAAAACCGTGCAAAATTTTATAAATATGCTCCGTTTTTATTATAGGTCCATACAGGATTATTGGAAAAAATTGGTTCCCTCCCCCCCCCCCCCTACCAGTTCAATACCAATTTTACCACAGCCGCGTCACGCGACGCACCCGGATTTCCATTTCGTTGCGTGTCACGCGCTCAACAAAACAAAAATTACCGGTCCCTTATAAACCCATAACCAAACCCTTCCCGGGACTCTTTAAACCGAAAAACCAACCCTAAAACAATAACTCGTCTCCTCGCCATCCCATATTGTTCGTGGAAGCGGAAATTTTCTTCGAATGCGATATTTCCCGACCGCCCCTAATTCGCGACCCCTCAGCTTTTCTGCCTAAATCAAAATTTACAAATACAAGTATCGCTACGGCACCTCGTTATAATGCGCCCTCAACCACAGTTCCTGCAATTGTTGGTGGTTTTCAGGGGAAAAGACGTGCTGCTCGATGATGCGGTAGAGTTCCTGATAAAAGAAAATACGATAAAAATGATTAAAAGGAAACAACTTTATAATTCATCCGATGAAAAGCGATGAGGGCGTGTGCCTTGAGGAGCGATTCATTCCGTCGGTATTCATCGCGTGATGGGAGGGACCAGACGAAAGAGGCCTAATTTTAAAACTAGAAATAAAGCAAATCTGTATGTAAATTAAGGTATCTTATTAGCTATTTAATAACCTACCAATCGATCGACTTCGTTCGCTAGGGCATCGCAAATACAGGAGATTTGTTCGGTGGAGTAGCCGGCATCGAAACAGCCGATTCTAGAAAAAGTTGGCAAAAATCTTTGCTTGCTGGCCCTTAGAAACCTACAGCTTCTTTTGTGGATGATTGCAGTAACAGTGTTTTTATTCAAAATCTAGAAAAAGAGAGACGAGTTTATAAATGTATTGTGTCGATTACGGTCGAATTTGCGTGTTTTAGCAACCTAATATCTAAAAAAACGTACAAAATTGAGGATCTAAATAAAGCGCAGCAGCTAAAAAACAGTTTATTCTATTTATTCTATTTAATAAAATCTTTTTTCCATAGATTACGGTAAGATTATTCTGCTTAAATTATGTAGAAACATAAAAAGTGAAGATCTATCCAAGAAGCAATGCCAAAAAGAGCTAAAAAATTACAAAGTTTCCCTAAAAACCATAGCTCTATTTTTCAGATTACGGTATCAATCTAGCTTTTAACGTCGGAGATATGAGAACGGAACTTCCAAAAAACAACGACCTACCTGTTGCTGCCCGGGGTAACCAAGTATGAGAGGAGTGGCTGGGTGTGGATATTCGAGGTGGATGGATCCATCACTTCAACAACCCTTCCCCAAGCCGCTTCAAAACTTGAAAATGAGCCCCCGCGCCGGGAATTCGAGATGCCGCTTCGAAACTGCGAAAAAATCCATACCGCAACACCTGACGCTTCGCAATACACTTGGTTTGGGGGATGGGGGCTACGGTAAAGATGTGTCCTGGGCGGGTTGACTCTATTGGTCTAGGCATGGCAAGAAAAAAAGAAGCGTGCTAATTATATTTTTTGTACTATATTCGGGATACTGTACGTGGTTACTGTAGTTTTAAAAGGCTAAGTGCTATATTTGACAGTCTTTGAAGCGCTTGAAAAACGCTACAGTAGGTGTATCGCCTATTTTTTGCAACTTCCGTAATTTTTGCGTAACACTGGATACTGTATTTTGGTACATTGTAAGTGCATATTTGTTGTATTTCGAGCGTTTCAGGTTAGCGTTTCGTGAAGTAGCGCAACTTAACGTACTGAAACGTAGCGTAACGTTTGTAAAGCAACATACCGTAACGTAACGTAACAAAAAGTAACGTAATACTGTAACGTAGCGTAGCGCACTGTAACGTATTGTACCGTAACCCAAAGTAAAATACCGTAATGTAACGCAGCGCACCGTAAGTCATTACGCTAGTCTTAAAAGCGCTCGTAAAAAAAGTGTAATCTGAGTGCTTGTACAGTATTTTAATATACCCTGCCTGCCTACTCAATTTTTCTTGAAATTCCATTCAATATTTTTTCGAAAATGTATCATTTTATGACTATAGGGTACATTGCGTGTATCACAGCAATTTGCAAGCAATAAAATATTAGCTATAGAAGCCAAAATACAATAAATAATCAAAAAAAAAACTTTCAGGGTGAGGAGTGCGGGGGAAAAGGAGGGAGCGGAGGTATTGCACAACAAGGCACCAACTTAGACGCGTCAAGTGGACAGTAATGGATCGCAGATTGAGGGGAGAAAGACCAGGAAAGTTGACAATACACCAGGTTTAGGCAACAATTTGAGGGCGGACGATGGATTCGGTGACGAGGCTCAGCTTCGTTTCTTCGGTTTGGGACTGGAAATTGGGGTTTAGAGGGATTAGCCTTTGGCTTGGGCTTGGACTTAAGCTTAGGAAAAAGGCTTTCTTAATTAACCACCTTGTCCTCTTTCTCAACCACTTCTTCGCGAGCGGGGCTCGAATCTTTTGTGCTGGCTTCGTCCTGAGCCTCGGGCTTGGTTTCTGGCTTGGCTTCTTCTGCGGGCTTGATCTCAGCAGGTTTTTCTTCAGCCAAGCCGGCTGCTTCCGGCTTTTCGTCCTGAATTTCGAAATTGGAGAATTTAAATTTTAGACTTACAGTATTCTCCTTGGACTTTGGAAGCCTTTCGGCTTGTCTTTCTTGGCGGACGATCTAAAATTATCTGGATTAGAAGAAAGAGAGAGAGAGAGAGAGAGAGAGAGAGAGAGAGAGAGAGCGAGAGAGAGAGGGAGAGAAACAGAGAAAGAGAGAGAGAGAGCGAGAGAGAGGGAGAGAGACGGAGAGAGAGACGGAGAAAGAGATAGAGGGCGAGAGAGAGAGGGAGAGAGAGAAAGAGAGAGAGAGGGCGAGAGAGAGGGAGAGAGAGACAGAGAAAGAGAGAAAGAGAAAGAGAGAGATAGAGAGAGAAAGAGGGCGAGAGAGAGGTAACATACCTTTGCAACTAAATCATGCACAATCGTCTTCACCGCATGATTATCACTTTCGCGTCGGGGCCGGCCCTAAACAAACCCACCTATCCAAAATTTTTCTTAAATGATACCGATTTCTGTTCGCTGTGATTTCCATGTGTATTGTTGTTGCCGCTATTGTTATTATTCCGCTCGGGTCTATCGGAGCTTCTGTTTTTCTGGGGTCGGTTTGGTTGCTGCCTTTTGTCGCGGTTGTCCTAAAAAACCGAACTCTTTCGGAAAAAAGTCCACTTACCGGTGTCTTGACTTCAATTTTCAAGTCTGAGCGTTCTTGACGTTTTTCTGTAGGTTTTCCATTCTTTGAATCGGCCGATGTGCGTTGCTGAAAAAGGTGGGTGTTTCTTTAAAGGGGCACTGACCTCTAGTCTTGAATCTAGCTAGTAATGCAGGTTTATACTGACCTTATCAAAGCTAATCCTTCCGGCTAGCCGTCCTCCAACGGCCGGCGCGCCATCCGTTTTTCTTTGTACATTTTGAGGGGCATTATTGGGTCTTCTTTGGCCCCTTTGGCCACGAGATCCAGATGATTGGCCGCCGTTTTCATTCCAGCGACCACCGCCTAAAACAGTGTTTTAAAGGGCTGTTGAAGTGAAATACCGCAGCTAAAAAGTGGATAAAACCTGGTAAAGTTCTAGCTTCTAATCTAATCACAACCGCCCGAGGGTTCGGTCCAGATGGTTCAAGGGAAAGGGCGTACTGTACGTGTTTTTCGCGCGTTGCGTGCGGGGGCGCGGAATAGCAACCGGTTTTTAGCTGCGCAGGCCTGCTTTCGCAATTGCGCGACGCGTCTATCGCACGCGTTGCGGCCTTCCCTCCTTGCCAAAGCCACGGACGTTTTATTAGGATTCGGGCCTCTGTGTACTTTAATTACTTCTAGAAAACGAAAACAAATTTACCATCTCGGTCCGTGATCTCCATCGATGGCACATTCTCGCGCCACTGTTCGGCACTAAAAAAATAGCATAGATAATAGTGTAGCGGTATTAACAGGACAAAAGGTCAAGCAAAACCATATTTTTAGTTCTATTTTAATTTCCATAAAACTCACGGTGTTTTGCCCTTATCCCATTCTCGATCCCACACGCCACCCTTGGTTTTATTGCCCGAAGCTTGGGTTGGAGAGGTCTAAAATTAAGCTTATTTCTTGTTTTAATTAGTTTTTATTTCACCATCAGCTTTAGTTCTTTAATATTTATAAGAGGGGGATTTAAATTTACCTTGCTGTCCTTTGAATCGTCTGTTGTTTTTCCACTTGCTTTCAATTTGTCCGCTTCAATTTCCTAAAAGTAGCTATTTAATCGAAATCGTTACTGGTCTGTCATTTTTAGTATGAAAATATCGAATTCGGCTTCGTTTAAAATAGTGTCATTTTATTTTATTTTCTTCCATTTTTTAAAAGTTAAAAAACCTGTGCTCGTTGCTGGATTTTCTCATTTCGCTCACGAATCTGGGCGATTTTCTTGTCGAGCTCAGCCTCCTCTTCGCTGCTGCGGGCCGCACGGCTTTTCTCCATCCTTTAAAAAACAAGGTACAATTCAACTAGTTGCAAAAATTTATTTAATTCTGAAATTCATAAATAATAGGATTAAGAGTATTTACGGGGGGTGTAAAACGTAATGTCAATTGGTGTGTTGAGTAGTCATAAGTGGGGGTGGGTGGTCGTAATTACAATGGGAAAGAGAAAGAGAGAGACAGAGAGAGGCTGAGGATCAATAGGCCGCTGCAATGTATCGGCTGGTCAAAAGCGAACGGGGGGAATCGGGGCGAGAGAGTGAGAGAGTAGAGGAGGGGGCAGAGATCGGGCGATCAGGGTGGAAGAAAAAGGAACGCACAGCCGTTTTCTGGATGGATCAACGCTGGATTTATTGATAGCAAAGGTGGGAGGCCAGAGGAAAGTGGTGGAATTTTCGTAAAAATTGTTGGCTCTGTGAGGATTACTTCAAGGCATATCTTACAATACTTATAGAGAAGTTACAAAATTGTAGAGGCTGAGAGCGATAGAGCGAGGGGGAGCAGAGAGAGAGAGAGAGAGAGAGAGAGAGAGAGAGAGAGGAGAGTGAGAGTGAGAGGGGGAGCGAGTTAGAGAGAGGTAGCTATAGTAAGCGAGCGCGATATAAAGCGGCAGAAAGAGCGCAAGTAAGAGCGCAAGATAGAGTGTGTGTGAGGGAGAGAGAGAGAGAGAGAGAGAGAGAGAGAGTGAGCGAGACGCAGAGAGAGATAGAGACAGAGCGTGTAGGAGAGAAAGAAACAGGGTGAGGGAGAGCCAGCTGAAGGAGCTAGAGGAGGGCGAAAACGGAAAAATCCAATAACAATCTAATACCCGTCGATCCCATATTTTTTAAAATATTTAAATGACAAAATCGGTTAAAACCCCACATAAAACCCGCAAATAATCACTAATTACAAAACTCCAACCATCGTAAACCCCAAAATGACCTTTACAAAAGCCTTTGAAACAGCCGTGGCGGCCCAGTGTTTTGCGCGACCCGCAAGCCCCACACACGGTCCGAGCGGCCACCCGGCGGACCCACTGTGTGGCCAAGCCGTTTGTTTAGCAGATGCTCTCCTTATTCCCGGTCCCTTCAACCAGCCACTACACCTCCGTCACCCCCTCCAGCCACTGAAAAAAGGATCCCGCAAGCAAAACAGGCCCCGGCCTAACATCCTGAAAAGTTTGGAAGAGAGGAAGGAGCGGAATAGAGACACCGCGAGAAAGAGGTAGAGATAGAGGGGAGAGAGAGATTGCCACGAAAGCTTACGCGTGAAAAATGGAGCTTTATCATCTGCAATAGCGTAGATAACAGAATTGATCGGAATATTTGGAGTATCTGGGAGACCGTTAAGCTATTTTTAACGACAACAGCGAGCCATTGCAAGGAGGAATTGAGAAAATCGACAGAGAGAGAGAGAGAGGGGGAGAGAGAGAGAGAGAGAAAGAGAGAGGGAGAGAGAGCGAGAGAGAGGGAGAGAGAGAGAGAGACAGACACACAGAGAGAGACAGATAGAGAGAGAACAAAGCTTTTAAATGTTACGATGCTTTTCAAACGATTATTTAAAAAGTGAACCTACAAAACCCCTTCGCGCCCCAAAAACCCGTAGATACAGTAATTTCATCTCTTAATTTCTCACCTTCTAAGACAAATATTTAGACGTTGGCAACAGCAAAATATCGATATTGATGGCACACATGATTTTTCGACACCGTCATGCGGCCCCACACATAATTTATGCAAAACCCCCGAATATTGCCTCGCGTTTATAGACGTCAGGTGGCGCGTGCATAAGCAAACTATATAAATCATAGATTAGTTTAATTCAATGGGGAATGAAATTTGGCAGGGAAAACACTGTATTGGGGACTTTATTTTTAACGATAAATTTGAAAGCTTAGGGCATTAAAAAATTTTTAATAACGTTAACATTCTAAAGTTTAAAGCTCTGGTTGCAATTTTTTCAAAAAAATATTGCAAAACCTTTTCTATTCAAATTAAGGGCAGGCTAGCAAAGACATTTGGAGCGGAAAACGATAAAAGTTTGTTGCAGCTTTCTTCTAAAGCTTCTAAAAATATTTAATAAACCCTTTAAGCCAATTAAATTCATTCTTGCCCTTTTTCCTCTTTTAGGCGAGACCGGCCCCCAGTCTGCCAGCTGCTAAAACGTGCCCCTGCCCGGACCCCGGCAATGAGCCAGTTTGTTTGAATTCTAGACTGTTCCCGAAGATTCCCCCATAATCTTTACCATCCTTTATAACTCGCAACACCCTCTAAAAAATTTACAAACCAAGTTGCTGATTACCCCTCCTTTTTCAGAATGGCCGACCCAGATCAAGCAGTCATCGAAAAGAACCTCGGCAATGATTTCTATAAACAAAAGGTGACCACCCCCCATTACGCTATGAAAATAATGCAATTATATTTAGGAATTTGCCAAAGCCCATGAGCATTACGATAAAGCCATCCAGCTAGATCAGACGAATATTACTTTCTATACGAATAAAGCAGGTTGGTTTGAGTTTCAAAGTTGGTCCCATTCATATTTGAGCAAAAAATCCCGCTTAGAATTTGAAAATTATGTAATCATTTTAATTTCGATGCTAAATAAAATAACCCGCTCGTTCAGCATGCCTTTTCGAGGAGAAACGCTATGATGAATGTATCGAGCTATGCAAATTGGCAGTCGAAATCGGCCGAGACAACCGGGCTGACTATAAGTTGATTGCAAAGTAGGGATTAAGGAATATACATTTGTATTAAACATTTTAGGGCGCTCGCCAGGGCTGGGAACTCGTTCTTGAAGAAGGACGACCGGAAGGAAGCGCTTGTTTGGTTTCAGAAGTCGTTGTCAGAGCATCGTGACCCGGTAAGTCATTTTAGAGTGGCTAAAAACAACAAAACAAATACATAGCATATTTCAATTTTCATCTAAATTTCAGGAACTCGTCAAAAAAGCAAAAACGCTCGAGAACCAGATCAAGGATGAGGAAAAGAAGGCCTATATCAACCCAGAAATCGCCGAACAAGAGAAAAAGCAAGGAAATGAATTCTTCAAGGTGAGCTCGAGCTCCCGAGACACCACTATCTCAAAGTTTTCAGAAAGGCGACTACCCCTCAGCGATGAAGCATTATAATGAGGCTGTCAAGCGCGATCCAGAGAATGCTGTGTTGTACTCGAATCGAGCTGCCTGTCTGACAAAGCTTATGGACTTCCAGCGGGCACTTGATGATTGTGAAATGTGCATCAGGAAGGACAAAAACTTTAGTAAGTATTTGAACCCTATTTAATTCTGTTTCAACATAAATCAAAAATTCTTATCCGCTTAATCCTCATTTTTTACAGTCAAAGGCTACATCCGGAAAGGAGCCTGCTTGACAGCGATGAAGGAATATTCACGAGCCCAGGACGCCTACCAACAAGCCCTCAATATTGACCCGTCAAACGTGTATGTTAAAAAAATGGAATTTACATAGAAATCTGACAGCTTAAAATTTAAAAGTTAAACCCTTTTAACTGTAAATAATGATCCGATTTTAGGGAAGCCATGCAAGGAATGCGGCAATGCATGCAAAATGACGCCACACTTTCTGGACAGGACAACGTAAGTGGCAAAAACAATGAGGTTTTGTAGGGAAACGTATACGTTTCAACGACGTGTGTTTTAAATTCCACTTAAACTTTTAAAATTAATACACGAAAAAACTAAGAAAATCAAAAATAATCTTAAAATTAAGCTAAACCTTATAAACAAAATTTGGCTAAATAAAATGTAGTTAAATAAAAATCGGCAACGCATATTTCTTTAAACCACTTTCCCCACAGGTCCGTGATCGTGCGATGAAAGACCCGGAAGTCGTCGAAATTCTGCAAGACCCCGGCATGCGCTTGATTTTGGAGCAGATGAGCCAGGATCCGGGAGCCGTCCGCGAGCATCTCGCTAACCCGGAAATTGCAAAGAAGATCATGAAGCTCAAGGCCGCCGGAATTATCCAAATGCGCTAAAGCACACTAAAAAATGCCCTTTACCCCGTTGTACCATTGTTTTTGTGTTTTTACTCGATTAATTCTATTCAAGTGTTTTACTCAATTTAGTCTACCGTATAGTCTATTCACAACTTTTGTTAATTGCCGTTTCCGGCGCCATTATAACTTGAAACCAGTGATTTTAAACTTCGAAAAAATCGATTTTGGAATCTCTAGCCTGCCTCGACTGAATTCACAGTTCCAGGTTTTTCAAGAAAGATAAATAAAAAGAAAGGCCCTGAAACTACCTTTAAAAGGATCTTTGCGTCGCCCTGGGTTCAATGATGCTCGTTTTACTTATAAATATTGATAAAACAGATTGGAAGCGCATACAAAATACACCGCTAAAGTAAAGCAGCTTGTTCCGCGGGGCCCCTTCGTCTCCGAGCAAACTAAAAAACAGACGAGCAAGGCCGTTTGTAGCGGGCGTCACTTCGTAACACTTTCGCAGTGCAAATCTGTTCAATCAGGCGGTTCTACAGAAACAATCGAACATAGTCTGAAAATTGCGCGCAAACAGGTGCTGACATTTGCGCAAAGTTTAGCTGCTACCGGGTCTATGGAACACGCGCCGTGCGATCAAACGGCCACTTTGCACATCCCACACATCATTCACAAACACTTTTCTCAAGGGCTAGCGAGGGTTGTTCTATCTTCTGCCAATAACAATATCTTCAAAGTTGTTCAGACGAATACCTATCCCACCAATAATTTTTTGCGCGTTTGCTTGTCATCCCAAATCAATTACTACGCTCATTATATTGCGATTTTTTTTATCATACAAAACGCGCATAAAGCGCTACAACAACAAAACATAGGGGGCAAGGAAAGGGGCAGGGCAAAAACTGTGTGGTGCTGGACCGAAACAAAAAAAGAAACTGAGAAGGTATGAGGTATGTATAATATGAGGTATGAATTCGTCTTAAAGTCTATTAAAACAATTTTTTGCGGCGTTAACTGGAGAATTGACGTCTCAATGAAAATTTGGCACAATTTTGCATGAAGGTACTTACCGTTTCCGGGAGCTAAAAGGGGAATGCAGGAAATCTGGGAGTCATTTCTGCTCCCTGGTCTCGGCGATGGCTTCTTATTCGCTCTCGGCACCCGCTGTACTCGTCTCTACCCTCGATTATTTCGAGGTCCTGAGTGAGGTGAGCATCGGCTTTTCTTAGCTTTTAGTTTTTAATAATTAAGTATAAATCGAAATCAAAACGGTTTTCCTTTGTATGTGTGCGCTTTTTATTTAAGGACGTGCACACGCGGATTACCATCTCGCCGTCGACCTCGCTGGAGACGATGGTGGGCTCCCGGCTCGAAGCGGTCGTCGAGGTGCTTAAATTTTTATCTTGTTTAAATGATTTTAAAAGACATAGTTTAGAGTTTAGCCTTTAGCCTTTAGCCCTTTTAGCTCTTCAGCCATAAAACCTTTTAATGCGCTGAGCATTTCAGTCAGTTTTGATAATAAGTCCAAATTTCGATTTTGAGTTGTTGACAACGTATATATTTAGACAATATTATTTAATAAGTGAGAGAAAAATCTAAGCAAATATTTGGTTTTGAATGATCGTGTAAACTGCTTTGCCACTTTAAAGCTGTTGTAAAAACTATGTTGCAACTCCTTACGTCAGAAACCCGTTTTTAATAGGTTTTCAACTTAGTGTTGCTATATATTGTTGTAGAAATCAGTAGCATAAACCGTAAGTGGTATACCATAATTTTGCAGACATCCAACGTTGCCGCCACCACCATGGCCGCCTCCGCCGCCACCTGGAGCTCGCAATTCGACACGCCCCGGCCGAGCAAGGCCTACGATCCCTCCTTTGACAAGGCGACGCAATAGATCTGATTCTCGGGTTTTGATTCTGATTATATTTCGCCCCCTATGTTTCTGTGATGAACTTTGTGGCCTTTTAAATGAAATAAAGAAAGGGCTTATGCAAAGAAAAAATCCAATATTCACATCCCTGATCCAATTCTGATCGCTTTGATCGCGAATTTTCATCGAAACATTCCGCACACACCACACTTCCCACCCGGTCGGTCAGGCCGGCAATTGTCGGGGACAGCGCGCACGTTTTGTACCTCACCGTTGTTTTGCTGCTCTTTTTAGCGCCGCGTCTCTCTCTCTCTCTCTCTCTCTCTCTCTCGCTCTTTCACTCGCTCTCGCTTTCTCTCTCTCCATCCAAGATAATGCTTTTTTTCCTCTCTGTCCCTTCTATTTCCAAACCTACTAATACGGTGTCACCCCCAACAATTACGTAATCCTTTCCAGTCATTCTTTTCCAGTAAAGCCGCGAAAAATTAAGACAAATCCGGCTTGATTTGGAGAGAAAAGCTTGGACGGATCAGGTCGACCAAAAAGGCGTCTGATGTTTGATACGCCGGAATTTGATGTGGTGCGCCACTGACTTGTGAGCCGGGTGCTGATAAACCACTGGAGTGACGCAAAATGCAAACAAATCTGAGGCGGCTAGAGTCGACTCTTGCATTTTTTGATGAGCATGCTCTATAAATAGGGGGTGCTTCCACTTGTTACCCTTCTATGGGTTAGGTGTCCAGGAATTCATATCGTAATTGGTTGTGTAACGGAACACATCGTTTATCTTTGCATTTCGTTTTACATTGTGTATATATTACGCCTACGTTTCCTGCATCTAAAAGCTTTAGCCAACAGTCTTGTCAGTCTCTGTAACAGGAGTTTAAAAGAGCGGGCAAGTCACGTCTACGGTTTTTTTCGCCCGGCTTCTGGCTGGATTCAAGAGGTCGGACTTTATTAGGCAATGGAGAGGCGTTATGTGTCGGGAGTTTGTAAACTTCTTGCCAAGTCCGTAAATCCTACAAAATCCAAGTCAAAAAAGGTATATTTAAGGTTTAACTCCAATTATCAGCTTTTCAAAGGGATTTTTTGGCCAGGAATTCATATAGTAATTGGTTTTATAGCGGAATACGGCCTACTCAACTTCCCATTTGGCGGTCTAAGAATTCAGAATATCGTGCCTATCGTAGCTTAAAGGGGACGAGACAGCAAAACGTTGAAAAACCAAGCCGCATTCTTAATACAACTCCCGATTAGAAGACGTAAGCCCCCATGTTCCAATGCTCCAGCTCCCAAAAAAGCGTTTCTAGAAGTGTTGTCGTATCGGGCGACGTTGACCGCCCCGTCCTCGGTGCTCCCCTTCTCTGGCGCACTGCTTCCGTGGTCGAGCGGGCTGGAGTATGTTCGCGTGGTCGGCCGATGTCTGTCTGTCTGTGTGTGTCTGTCTGTCCGGATGTGTGAGAGTGTGTGGAGATAGTGGGTAAGAGTGGGAGGGTATTGAGAGGAGGACTAGAGGGGCGGAATGGCTGCGGCGCTGGAAGCGACCTCAGCAACCCCCGGACCACCCCCGAAACCGAGTCTGCTTTTTTGACGGCGATTTTCCACGGGTTGGCTCTGGATATTTATGGATTTTATGGTTTCTAGGCCCTTTAACCTCTAGTTTGTTGGTTTAATAAGCTTTGAATACATTTCTAACGGCTTCTAAGTCCCTTTAAAAGCCTTCATTAATGCGTCACTTTGTGACAGCTACAGGGTAGCGCGAGGGCATTGAATGTTTAATAAGAAAGTATTTTATCAAACATCTATTTTATTGGTTGTAAAAAAGCTCATACTGTATTTTCAACGCTCAAGGCGATTTTCAAAATATCGAAAAGGTCGGAGCTCTATTTCCGCTTTATGACACCAAATTTTCAAAATCTCGAAAAACATTAATTTTCCAGCAACTTTTTTATGGAATACGCCCTTTAAAATACATTTTTTTTTGGCGGCGAACTAAATAAATATGTATATTTTTCGACGTTTTATTGAACGACGTTCGCAATTTTGCAATTAATTTAAAATAACAGAAATTTTTTGTCCAAAATTTTCCAACCTTTGGAAAAATCTAAAAAACCCCATTTTTTCCTTTTTAGCCTCTTTCCACGATTAACTTTCCGTCCTTACTGACCGTCGTCAAAATTGGATTCCCCTGGGCCCCGGGGCCCGCCAATATTTCCATGGTTCTCACGCCTTTTTCGCGCCCCCGTTCACCCCGGGAGGCCCGAGGTACATTTTGGATGCTGGAGTGTTGTCATTTCCCACTGTCACCTATCCACAATTCTATTCTGTATTTTATGACTGCCAAATGTTTACTATAAGCGGGGGCCGGACCGTTCAATATTTGCAATGTCTATGGCCGGGGCCCCCGGGAAAATCGAAGTGGTGTGTGTGCTGCTGGTTTGATGGCCGTTTCCGTTTTGGGTGGCTAAGGCTTTTTTTTGGTGATATAAAATTATTATTTCGCTACGGCAGGGGAAATTGATTGTGGGATTCTGTCGTAAAAACAATTCCGTATTGAGTGGGTTGGCTTGGATACCTTGATTTGCCGCCAAGTTTTTTAAATATTTATGTAAACGAGAAAATTACTTTTTTTTGTGGTATTTTCGTAAAAACTCATCCATAAAATTGAAAGCCTAGCCCTGGGGGCTGCGTGCGAATTGTTGGGCGAGACGCCATAGAAACAGCTGTTTGTTTCCCTGGACTTTCGACCCGCTGCAAAAAGAAGAAGCCGGGGACGGTAAATGGCTATCAGGTTCGAGCTAATTTCCCGTTTTTCGTTTTTGTCTTTTAACATCAATGTAACTACTATAGTATATCGGAGAATATTGGACGTGTTTCATTAATGCGTCTAATATCAAAAATTGGCTAGAATCTAGTTTTCAATCCCAATGAACACGTGTTTTCGTTGTTTACTTTTAAAGTGACTAAAAAAATTAGAAATTTCGACGATAGGCGAAATCAAGAATTTTTCGCATAATTTGGAGGGCGACAAATGTAAATTGCCATTTTTGAGCACGAGCTATAATTTGCTCACGTCGCGGTCGCTTTAAAGTAACTGGCAAGACGTTGCTATTGATTTTTACGGAGGAATCTCGTTTTTGTTTATAACTTATGGTTCTCCCCTAGACCCCAACATGAACCCTAGAAAACCTTCTAATCCATTACGCAATACAAATACCAGCGTGCTTTGCGTTTCGCGAAAGCAGGCAGGTTTCGAGAAAATTCATACTTAGACAAATCCAAAAACTTACCTTCCCAATCCCCTTAAAACCCAACCCAAAATTCCTGATGATCGTGGGTCAGTGTTTCGATGATGTCTGGTGTTCGGTTGGTGCGGTGGTTAGGTCTAAGGGGAGGGGCGAGGATGATTAGATAGAAAAGGCGGGCTAGGGAGGGCAGGAAATAGGAAATGTAATCAACTATTTTTCTATTAGAGAGAGGGGCATACACTGCTATCTGGTTGCAGATCTTTGTTTTTGAGGATTAGCAGGAGTGTGTTTCGACGATCCGTGGGTGGGAGGGTGGGGGTTTCCCGGGGGTCATTTCAAGGGGCCCATTTTTTCCGGTTTTGTCCTCTTCCGGATTATTTTATTTGTTTATATTTTTACTAAAATGCGCGGGATGTATATTGATATTTCGTTAGCTTTTATTCTGATACAACGCCTCTAAAAAATTTGCTATTTATAGATAAAACAAAGCTGAAAAACCGCTTCGCGATTTACACACTCCTTCCAAAGGACAGATTAAACATATAACAAAAAATATATAAGCCATCCCCAGGTGATGAAAATGTTCTAAAGTTTTTTTTGAACCAATAGCCTAAATTTAATATGGAAGCGTGCTGAATTAAAATTTTCCATGTTTTTATAGCCACTTCTAGTCCTCTACACACCTAACAACATATATCTGTAACTTTTCGCTTAACAAAAATCGTTAAAAAATAGCAATTAATATTGGCATCAGACCTTAATTATACCGCTCCACCGCAAATACCCTTCTTTTTTTATAAACCTCTACGTCAATCCGTAAAGCTTTGTAGTTATTCCTCCCCCCTTTTTTTGCAACTTTGATCGCATCGACTGGCAGAGAAACACCACACACATTCCATTCCAGGGCTTCACACCCCGGGCTTCACTGCAGTTCCCAATTTTGGGTGCCTGAGCAGCCCGCATTCCATTTATTTCCGCCGCCTGATAATTGGAGGGTTATCCCCCGACCGGGTGGAGGGGTTTCAATTATTGGGTTGCGAATTTGATGTAGAGCGGATTGGGGTGGAATTGTTTTAGGGAGCGCTGGAATTCCGGTGGTTTACGTTCTGACGTTATCCAGTTTCTCATTTTTTAAAACTCATTAATTCAGATATTACCAGAGCTGACAAACTTATGATGGGCTGACCTTTAAATAGGTTTGCCCAAATCCAGATAAAATTCTAAGCCTAAGCCTAAGCCCAAGCCCAAGCCAAAACCTAAGCCTAAACATGGGCTAGGGGCTTTCCCTATCGCTCTACTACCAGAAAACACCGACCAATTTTGCATCCAATATACACCTTTTTAATTCTAACTAGCTTTTATGCCCTTTAATAGGCCCACATATTTTGTAAAAGCTACAAAAAGGCTGGGTTTTGGACGCGGCTAGGCTTTCCGGTTTGCTGATGTATGTGCAGCCCCAATGAGCCTATGCCCCCCATCCCCCCTTGTCGTCACAAAAAAACTAAACCCCTCCCCACCCGTTCCCCTTCACATTGGTTTGTTGCTGAACCCCTATTTTTCAGGGAGCAGAAACTGAGCACTAGAAATTCGTTCTATGCCCTAAAATTTTGTTAAAATGAGGGTTAAAAGCCGCATATCCCTTCTGCGGGGGCTTTATTAGGTACTTTGCATAATTTGTAAGAATTCGCTCTCAACCAGCTAGCTAACGAAGCCGACGGCATCGGAAGTAACGCCTAAGTTTTGCTGTGTCGGAGCGAAACCGAATTTTTCCGCCTATTGTTCCAAAATAGTAAGGCAATAGTAATGTTTTGGCAACATTTTGCTAAATTCCAAGCAGCAAAATATCGGAGAACTTTTTTAGCGTATTAAAATCTTTGAAAATCCGAAATTTGCTCGAGAATTCCGGAACATCTTGACAAAGCTCAAACTCACAACTACCTACCGTACCCACCGCCTAACGCACGACTAACGAGCATCGGAAATTATCCCAACCCTACCCCAATTTCCGCCCCAACCCGTTAAGAGCGAAAAACTCACTCTAAACTTCATTCCGCTTCTCACCCAAATTTGTGGCCCCTCAAACCAGGTATTTCCAGATGCCACTGAAAGCCGTGATTTTCGATTATGGGGGAGTGCTGATGAGCTATCAGGGAGCGTCACGTTGTTTTAAAGGTAAGTAAATCGGAATTAAACCTTGAAAAAGCAAAAAGTACAAAAAAAATATAATATTTAATTTTTGATTTTGTAGATTTGGCACAGCAACACAACGTCGATTGGGCGTTCGTGCAGGAGATGTTGGTAAAGCAGCATGTCTTGCGGCACGTTTCTGAAGAAACGGGACTAGATTTGTTTAGGGTGAGTTCTAAAGGGTTTGTGAAGCTGGGAAAGGGCCTTTTTGTTCTTAAATAGAAGATTTCTCGTTTTTCTGTATCATTGGTACGGTGCGTATCCGATATTTTGCACGCGCTGAGCTGCGATTACAACTCCAACCCCCGAACGAGCGCATTTCAAGGCCATTTCCGGCCGAAAAGACTCCTCGATCAAAACCCAAAGTGACGTGACTGTCGGCTGATGCTCCCCGCTCTTACCCAAAAAATGTGCAAGTTTTCAGGGAGACTACACATGCGAGGAGTTGGAGAACATCTATCTACCACGGTTGTCGGCGCAGGTGAGGTTTTGGGGGACGACTAAAGGGGTTGGGAAGTGGAAGAAAGAGACAATCCCGATAGCTAAAACGAACAGTCATCGTCCGAGCTTTCAAAATCCCGAACATCAAAATACCGAAAGCAAAATTTTCTATACGCCGAAATTCCGACAGCGAAAAGCTGGAAGCAAACATATCGACAAATTGACACTCGTCAAATACCGACATTAAAGCCCGAATTCGGCTTGTCGGCATTTTCTGCCTACGTTTTGAAGAGTTAATATTTACAAGTTAAAAATCTGTCGAGACCTAGTGAACCGCAGAGGTTGGAGCGGTTAGATTGGCACTTTTCAAGTCCTTTAAACGGTCACTGGAGCCAGTTTTAAAGGGATTCCGAGGCTAGATTTTAGATAATGAGTTACCGTATAAAACTGCAATTTCAGCGCGGCTGCCCGATGCCTGGACCCGTCCCCTTTGTCAGCACTTGGATGGGCCACGAGAAGCATCAAGAATACGTAAGCATTGTTCCGATAAAAATGAAATTCACCATATTTGAATAATTCAATATTCAAATCTCAATACCTATCCATTTTACAGTCAGTACGAGTAATCTCCGCCCTCCGCCAGCTCCGCGTCCTTGGCTTTATGACCGGTCTACTCACAAATAATTGCTTCTTGGATAAGGTTCGTCAATTTCCACCTTCGTTTCATTATTTAGTTGTTATTGCTTAACACATTTTTTATAAAAAAAAAACTTTTAGGAACGAAAGCTCCGCCGCACTCCAATTGACGAGGCTCTATTTGATGTAATCGTAGAGTCAGCAGTCGAAGGGACTCGAAAACCAGAGGAGCGCATTTTTGAGGTTAGCTATTTGTTTTTAAATAACAATAAAATAGCGGTATGACTTAAATAAATCGATTTTATCTCAGATCTGCGCAGCCAAATTCCAAGCCCTTGGAATAGCTCCCGAAGAATGTGTGTTCCTTGACGATCAGCCGGAAAATGTGGAAGCAGCGAAAAAGTTGGGCTGGTTTACGCTTCTGGTAAGTTATTGCATAATGTTATATTTTGGTCATTAATGCCTGCATTTCAATATTTTTTAAAACCCATGATTTAAGGTAAATCCCAGCGATCCAAACAGCTGCGTCGAAGAACTGGAAACCATGCTTGGAGTACGTTTCGAAAATGCAGAAAGCGGACGCTCTTCGTGCTCCCAAGAAACTGACGATTCCACCATGTCGGTTTAATTACACTTTTGAAACCTGAAATTCTATCGGAATTGCTAAATATTAATTAATATCCCAATTATTCTACCTAGAAAGCCTTTGGACCACTTTTATATGGCCGAACTCTGTGCAAATCATTTTCCGGCTCCAAAACAGCTGTCACCGCCCCTTGAAAATTACCGTAATGAAATGATGTAAATGTAATTCCGTTTTTTCGCCCCCTACTTGTAAAAAGCCTTGAAAAAAATATTCTAGACGGTTAGCCCTATCCAAAACTATGTACCATTTCCAGTGCACTATTTGCGGGTAATTTCATTTGTATTGTTTTTATTGTAATTGGTTTTTATTTTGTCAAACCGGTTTAATGCTGATAAATGGCGTTATAAAGATAATAATTCATTTAGACAGTATAAATTGCCGCAGCATTTAAAAAATACCAGAAATATTGAAATATCAAAGACGTACAACGTAAAATATAATGTGTACTTGCTTAGGCTTTTCGCTGAAAAATCGCTGATTTTTATGGCAAAAATTTTTAGATATTTAGATAAGAACCGGAAGTTTAATGAAATATTATAAATATCGGCATATCAAAAAATATAATCCATGTAAAATATCAAAATATTTATTTTCTGATGCTTCTTCGCGGGGAAAAAAGGTAGATTTTCATGCCAAAATTTTGAATTTGTATAAGAACACGAAGTTTAAAAAAATCCTCATATTGTGGAAAGATTTGACCTAAACAAGACCAACTCTATTTTATATACAGACACCAGAAAGAATTCCCATACACAAAAGCCAATTTTGGAGTTTTGATCTTTGGGCTAAAGCTTCCCCACCCCAAGACCAAACTCTCCCTATCATCCGTCACGTGGCGCATCGTGGAGTGCTGGGGAATTGTTGGGTGTAAAAAGGTCGTTACGGCAAAAAGAGTATTTCCACGGGGGAATCCCCCCAACCCACGTGGTGTGGAAAGGAGGCACTCTTGGACGGAACAAAGGAGGTGACTAGACAAATGCTCGAAAGGCAGAAAGAAGGCAGACAGACAGACAGACAACGTAGAGACAGAGAGACAGACAGAACAAAATCCTCGACCCCTCCCATGCTTCAACGACTCTGGGCAAATAAAAAATGCGCCAAAGCTGTCAAGGTTTGATCTTTCTGTTTCAATAGTATGTCTTTATTTTATTTGCTTTTTTCTTCAGGGCCTTAAAAAATATCTCACACTCTATAAACCCTCCACGTTTGATCAATCCACCTAACCAAACACGTGGTGACCGATAGATAAGGAATTCTCGCAACTTTCGGCTACCCCTATCTAGAGGCCATAGTAGTCGAATTCGACACCCTGACTCTAGTCCTTATTAGGCTACGCCGGGCGCCAATGCACGGAAACTTGAGTAATTGTACGTTTTTGGCATAAAGGACGTAAAGTATCATATGGACGTACTTACTTACCTATAGTTCCTTCATTAGCTGTAAATAAAAATCAATCGTAATGGCGGTTGAGCTAGAGCGTCAAAAGGAAAAAATAGGAAAAAATTTTAGGCTTCCAAACAAGCGAAACATTGAAAATCTTGCATTTCAGTTTATTAAGCCCTGGCATCATAAAAAGCGCATTATTTCACAGTAGAACTTTCAATCTAGTTTATAAAAAAATTAATTTTGTTTTTTTTTAAATTCAGAGGCATATAAATTTTAGCCCTATAATTTTTTAGCTTTGATAGGAGTGTTCGTTGCCTACGCACTGAATTGTCGATCTTTCGGGACCTGAAGTCTAAACTATAAAAATTATAAAACATCTCCCAACAATCCATTCTAGTCCCCCCATTCCCCCAAACCTACACGTTATATGAAACACATTGCCAACCAGACAGACCGAGACCAAGCTTTTGGCCCCAGTCCAACTGAACTCTTTTTCAGCCTCCCGCCCCATTTTTTCACGGCGTTTTGGCTGGCAGCCATCCGGCAACCATGGGGTGATCGTTCGAGTCGGGCGACCACCACGTGACTGCTTCCCCCCAGAAACACGCCATTTCCCCCTTTCAGCCACCCCACCGGAATCCCTCACAAATGATGGCCCTCCTTTCTTTTTAACCGGGTACATGCCTTGGCGATCTCGGCACCCCGTTCCCGGGCGGTTGGCAGGCTCCAACAATTAATTACCCGGATTGGGTCGCCTAGGAGCTGTTTGAGCTGGAGGTTGTTTTGCAGGAATTTGCGCCTAGACTTTGTTTTAGGACTCTAGATCGAAATAAATCCTTATTTCCATAATACTTTAGATATCTTAAAAAAAGCCCGTGGTTAATCCAATTAAAAAATTGCAGAAATTGTTTAGCTACCAGGAAATAGGCTAAAATGAAGGGTAGGAAAAGCTGCTTTTTCGATATTGCTACCTAGAAAATAGCATGGAATCAAAAAGAGAACAAAACAGGCTTCCTCCAAATTTAGTCGGCTTCACTAAAAAAACATTAGATCAATCAGCTCAAAACGGGTTGAAAGCGCTTGGCTTCATCCAGGAAAAAGTCTCGTGTCCTGCTAAAGCAAGATTTTGAAACAAGGCAAATCGGGTTTTTATGCTATTCATAACTAATACGAGCTTAGGAACTATTCATACGTATGAAAATAAAGTATACTATACGAGTGTACGAGGATTCTGCGAACGTAGAAAAAAAAACAGAATTAAAAAATATTTGACCCAATCCCGCGCTTTCATCACCCCTCTAAAAAGCAACATTTTTTTATCCGATCCAATTTCTTGCAGCATCCATTTCCCCGGGTCGCCTCCCCCTCTTCCCTCTAGACAACAAGAGCTCGTTTGCCCCCCGCGAAATCGAGCGGTCATAGTACAGCTATTTTGCAAGACACAAACACACCCGATCCGAATTTCCGACCCCCCACCACCCACCAGATCATGCCACATGGCCACCCAGCAACAACCATCCCCTAACCCCCTTCCTTCACCTCATCCCACCTTCACCGCACTCGCTCGCACGACCCGAAAAACATTTCAACCCAACCCACAACCGTCACCAACACAAAGTCGTCTCCCTAACCTTTCTAAGTTGCGAAAAACGCCGATGATTCATCTAAACTACGCCCATTGGTCTGCGACCCATGAGACTGACATTACCTTGGAACCCAGGGCGTAGATCGTCTCCCCAGATAGCAGGCCATTTCCCGATTTTCGCGCCCGTTCCATCTAATTTCAAAAAAGAAACCGGCCTACTGTTTTCCCAAGCGAGCCACGCTCAAAAAGCGAGACGTTGTTTTAAATTCTTGTTCTAAATGGTTTCAGCATAGACACGAAAGATGCGCGATAATTTGTTGGCTAAGAAAAATAATAGTTCTAATGCGTATTTTCTAAAAATTTTGCTCATAAATTCCGCGCGACAACAATACTAGTACGAAGTGCTACTAAGGACGCAATTCCGCAATTAGGCGCACCTCGTTACTCGAGAGAGGGCTTTGCGATTTCCCTTTTTCGGCAATTTGCGATGGCGTAAATGATAGTAAATTCTTCTAGTTATGTACATTCCTACAATCGTGCCCCGCGTGCGACATCTGAATTGCTTTTTTACACTCTCAGCTGTACACTTGCTTCTAAAAACCGTCGTTCGTTAGCCGCCGTTCTCCCCGTAGGCAATGTGCGCGAGACGGCGACGGACTGGAGGCAAAGAGGAAACTCGTCCTTGAGTAGCCGTCATTCTGCCCTCTTTCCTCTTATTGCCTTTCAACCATTCTACCCATCCTGGTGTGCCCTTGGAGCAGATCCATCCATGCCCAACGCTCCCCGCAATTCTATGCATATCTTCTTCTTTTTCTTCTCAAGTTTCTGCTAATAAGAACTTTTCTCTATTGTTTATCCCTTGCGACATCGCTAAAACTGCGATCTTTGTTTACTTTCCCCACTGAACGTAGTACATCCGCTCGAATCGCTAGATCCCCGGCACATTATCAGCTGCGAACGCCATTTCTTGCGCCCTGCTGCCCCCCGTCGCTTCCCATCAAAAAATGAGATAAGCCGCCCATACCCGCGACGTGTGTGCCATAGTGCACACTACACATTTGCCGCCGACGCGCCACCCTTGTTTTGCCCTTTCTGTTTGTGGTTGAGGGCAAGTAGACGCTGGATGCGTCCCCAGACAACATATTTGGTCCGCTCTGGTCCGGCTACCCACTAGCTCCTCGTCCTCTCCCTATTTTCATCAATATCTTCAGGCTTTTAGCCTGGCTGACGTTACTCACGTGAGGCGCGAAAGCGTGACAACTAGTTGAGCCCCCCGGCAATTTGTTGGCGCAGTTTGGCAGTGATTTTACGGTTGTTTGGTCCCGCGTTTTCATGTTTTTCTAGATACGTTGGGGTTTCGATTTTTCTCGGGGTTCTCTTTCCTTCTTCGATTTGAAACCGTGTTAGGACGAATTTGCTGCTTTTGGATTCGCCGGCACAAGCTCGAACCCCGCCGAACCTAGTCATTATTGCCTAGTCGTGTCGGTTAGAGACAGCGAGTTCCCCTAAACGGGTGTGTTCCCTAAGGCGAGCAGTGTGGGGGTAGCGTGCGGGAAGTGGTTTGCACACTGCAGTGGTATGTGCGCGCCTTTCTATGGGATCGATGATGGTGTGTTGGGCCGGGCTCTCAGGGCGATGGCCATCCTACCCGCCGTGCTTCTCAGGGCCCCTCCTGCCAGCCACCGCTCTTTCGCTCCGCGCGCGCATCCACACCCTTTGTCCTCATCGGGTGGCTAACGGCTCGGCTTTTGCATCCGGGCCCCGTCTGCCCAGTCGAAAATTCATGAGCTTGCGTAAACAATTGGCCCGCGTAGCCCCCGGAACAAACACTGCCTTTTAGTAGTGTAATCCATTATTCTGTGGCTTTTGGCCTTCTAAATTCATTTAGTGTCCGGCGTCCGCCTTGAAATGAGAAGCCGCCAAGGCAACTTGTATAGTTAGCGTTCGATCAGATGTGTAAAGTTAGAGAATTTGTTAAGCTCGAGTATTCGTTCATTCGTTCGGCTGCGAGCGAAAACCGATGAATTTTACAATTTTATTCGAACTTCCGAACTCGAACGCTTGAGCTATCAGTTCTAGTTTTTCGTTTTTCAGTTTCTATCAAAGTCCAATTTCCTCAACGTGTTTATTGACAACCCCCAAAAGCATGCCCTTTTTCGGCCAACCATTCAATGAAAAAATGTTTCGCAAGAATTGGTCATTCCTTCCCACGAATGCATGCATGCACCGCAGAAATTTTACGGGAAACACCTCGGACTCTGCGATTTTTGGGACCTTACGTTTCCCCGGATCGATGACGAAACTAGACGAGCGCTTTTCGCCCGGCGGTCATTTTGTCCTTTGCCCCCAGGCCCCGGTTTCTTTTTCGAGTCCCACACGGCTGGCCGCACCCTATTTCTTTCCCCGCTCTCCGCATTATAGGTTGAGCGCCGTCGCTTTTGGTTAATCGTTTTTGTAAACGCGTGCTGAGGTTCGCCCCCTCCCACATATTTGCCCTACTCACGTTTCCGCGATGTGTTGATGGAATTGTTTTCGCATTTCTCTCGTCCTCTTGCGACACAGCAGACTCGTTCACCTATCGATAAAAAACGAGGGCAAGCGCTGATTTCTTACCAGCATTCAGATACTTGCGATATTTTAGATAGGCTTTACGTGCATTTTCGTTTTTCTCCGTTATTTCGTTCTTATTCCTCTTGTCATCAATAGTCTACAACTTTTTTTTCAGGTACCGGTGCGCTCCTACGGGTCTGTAAGGCGGCCGGCCATATGCGATGGACATTGCCTATCGTCTCGTGAATAACGTGAAGTATTTTTACAATGCGATCAACCCTGCAACGCTTTCTGGTAATTTACAAATAAAGATCATTAATTTGTATAGGTGCCATTGATGTGGTGGTAGTTGAACAGCCGGATGGAACCCTTCTGTCGACCCCTTTTCACGTCCGTTTCGGCAAATATGGCGTCTTTAGTCACACGGAAAAGGTATTTAATCTGGTTTTACATTACAATTCTCTCAGTATGTCGACATTACGATCAATGGCGAGGAGATAGATTTGAAGATGAAACTTGGCCAAAACGGCGTTGCCTTCTTTGTCGAAGAGACTGACGGAAAGGTGCGAAGCATGGACATTTTGGTAACAACTTTTTAGGTGCCGGATTATCTGGCGACGAGTCCGTTGCCGGAAGGTAATGAGCTCAACAAGCCGCAGATCGATACTGCCCTCGTATTGGCCGAGTCCATCCGAAAGTTGGAAGAACACCAGCGCCAAACCCAGGAAGGTGGAACAAAGGTAAGGCTATTCAGATAATAAAAACAGCTTTTCATTCCAGCTACGATTGTTGAGCGACTGTAGCGACGTCAGTGAAAGCCACCCATCGACCCCTCCTCCCTCCCAGAAGGAAGAGTCCAGGGCGGAAAAGGAGTCGGTTCCATTTTCCAATAGGAGTACAAAATTTTAGGGCTAAGGCCGCCGAAAAAGAGAAGGAACGCCGTTTGGCTCTTCCCCGGCTGTCTTCCGTGTTTTCGCAGCGCCGCAACCGCTCGCTCCCTGATCTCACCTCGATTCTTGATCAGCATCACGGATATTTGACCGATGTTGACAGCGGCCGTGATACGAGAACGAAAAAGAAGGGCGAAAAGCCACCTCAAAGGTGCAACACAATTATTCGTCATCAACATTGTTTAGGAAATTTTCCCAGCACGCCTCATCGTTCCACCACAAGCGCTCGCTATCCAATAAGGGCGTGCCCGGCACGAAGGATGTAGACGAATTCTTCAAGTCTCTTGCTACCGAAAGTCGCCCCTGGACTCGCCGAAAGAAAAGCCGTGTTAATTTTGCTCCGGATCCGATCACTATCCGCACGGTAACTTTATATTTCTTATTATTGAGAGCCGTCTTAGGGTGGCGAGCATGATGGTGATATCGAATCGGCATCGTCTTCTTCCGTCTCATCTCCTACGGGTTCTCTCCGTGATCAGCTAGATGTGGATAGCCTGGCCGACGGATGCCTCTCTGATTCGGAAGTGGATCGTCATCGCCGCGATGATTATTCGCGACCGAAAGCGGTACGCAACAAATACTTGTGCCAAATGATTTTTTTAGAGCGGCAGTGACGTCACTGACTGGCAATGGGGACAGCTGCCGGAAACGCGCGAGGATCAGGAGAAGCGGGCCAAGGAAGCCGATGAGAAGTCCAAGGAGCGTTCCTGGTGGTGGCCATTGACCTGGCGTGGCAGAAGCCCCACTGCCTCCCCCTCTAAGCCCATCAAACAAGAAGAGCAGGGAATCTATCTCGACGACCTTGTTGGCAAAGGAGCTGCTCACGATCCCGTTCAAATCGAGAAGTACCTTGGAAAAAGCGCTCCCTCGACGTGAGTATTGGGATTTTGTATTTACTTGAATCTTTCAGGCTTCCCTACCCTGACAGTGGGCACGGCTCGACGAGTGGGCCATCACAGCCCAGCAGCCCTACTATTGTTGGCAGTGGAGCTAGCAGCGACAACGAGGGCTTGGATAAGGTGAGACTCTTTCAAGACTTTCAAACAGCGCCTTAGACACCGACGCAAGAAACCGCGGCTGCTGGTTTCACGAGCCCGAAGAGTCGTAAGGGAAACCCGCCGACGCGTATGCGCAATATCAGTGATCAGCGCAGCAACAACTCTGACACCATTTTGTATGGCTTTATAAGAATTATTTGATTCTCGGAATTTCGATTGTAATGATTTTTTTGCCTTGGGGTGGCGAAACGGCGGTCGAACAATGGCGAACAGTCGTCGTATTTTTTGGAAACGACCACGGGTCAAATAACGTTCTGAAATTGAGACATCGAAAAACAACGAGCAGCCGCCGACTAAAACACGCTTACCGTCTTTTTTTCAGTCCCTTCAGCGATGAGGAGAACGATGATAAAGAGCTTGTTGAGGATGGAAAACGGTAAACCAGTCTGGCCTTACTAAATATCTCTTTTTAGTTACTTCCGATCGCTTCGCCTTTCGTCGGATAAGCTGAAAACTTTGGGCCTTGAAATGGGTGTGAATGATGTTCGCTTCAGTATTACAACAAAGTTCCAGGTTTTTGTTAATTCATTAAATCATCTCCTTTTGTAGGGAACGACTTGGTGTAGCTGCAACGTTTATCTGTACAAATGGTACGAGAAGATAGTCATTTCTGACATTGATGGGACCATCACCAAGAGGTATATTCCTGTGAAGTTCTTTCTAATCATTTTTGTTAGTGATGTCTTGGGACACGTCATCCCCGCCATTGGTGGACAATGGGCCCATACTGGCGTTGCTGAACTTTACTCTCGCATTAAGGCCAACGGGTATCTTACAGCGGACAATTTTTTATTAAGTATTTCAGGTATAAAATTGTCTATCTTTCCTCGCGTGCGATTGGACAATCGCATACAACCAAGCAATATCTGAAAAGCGTTGCTCAGGAGCAGCAGGTGGGAACAGTTACATTTGTTTTATTACGTTCTTAGGTACTTCCTGACGGCCCAGTTTTGTTGAGTCCGACGTCGGTTCTGGTGGCTTTCCACAAGGAAGTGATTGAACGCCGTCCGGAAGTCTTCAAAATTGCCGCACTCACTGATCTGAAGAAGCTCTTCCCCGTGAAGCATCCATTCTTTGCGGGTTTCGGAAATCGTGAAACGGTGAGGAATTCTGACGATGTTGTTTAAGCTAAAAAGGTGCATGAAGACATTATCGTCATTTTTTTCAGGACATCGTGTCGTATCGCGCTGTCGAGATCCCGATGTCACGCATCCTGATTATCGATCCAACGGGCAAGGTGCGACGGGCCGATAGCCGTGGTCTGCAAAGCACCTACCTCGGCATGGCTAACGATACAGTTGACTTCCTGTTCCCGCCGTTGAGTCGTAGGTACGTTGGCGTGGTGTTAGATTTGGATTAATTGAATTATGAGTTGCGCAACAACCGCATGGCCATTTAGGTTCGTCGTCGAGGGTCCTGGCTTGACCGACAAACTCCATTCTCCTTTTTCGAAGCCTCTCACTCACAGCAGTTTTACCCATTGGAAGAACGACGAGGTATGGGCTTGTTTAATGCTTTCTATTGAGGTGTTGCGAAATTTTTTGTTTTTTTTTGATTGCTAAGGAACTTTGTAGCTGGAATGAATGTACCGAAGATGGTTAGATGTTTTAAATCGTGATTTTCAGAGCCCTACACTGCCTGATGAGGCCCTCATTGCCTACGAAGCTCGTCGGAAAGAGCTAGAGAAGGAACGCAAGAAAAAGAAGTAGCTCCAACGACCGCTTCTCATCTGTTGAATTCATCATGTGTTTTTCTCGCCCTCCTCGCTCTTAATATTTGGCCTTACCTCTCACTCACCACTGGCTCAACACCAACATGTCCATTATTTCGTCCACAGCGTTTCAGGCCCGCTCACTTCGACCAACTGTGCTATTTGTTCAGAAATTAAGGTAATTTTATCATTCCCCATATGGCCTTTCCGTACCATGCACCGGTACTTCCCTTTAATAACCCGTGATTCTGTGTGTCGCCCTCTATGTCCTCTGCTTTACTTTGTAAATACGGTTCCTTGGATTTATGTGCATTTTCGCGGGATTTTAACTATACTTGTAGTGAGTAGTGATGTATTTAGTCCCCCTAGTCACGTAATAAGACCTACCGCACTCACCATTGTTGACCATGCGTCGTTTTATCCGGCCTCATGAAGGTGGCGGACTGCGAGAGATTTATGAAAAATAAATACTTTGATGATTTCTTTTAAACACCGGTTGTTACGTCTAATATCAAATACATCCAACGCCTGCGACACGAACATGCCTTTGCTTTCAGGAGTCACATTGGGAAATGCAAGGCTTGCCCAACGGTGATTCTAGCTGGCTGGAACAGGTCTGCACTTTGTTGTTCAGTGTAAAGGCATACTTTCCAGGATCACGCCGACTCGAGCCTCCTCTCTGGTTCCGAGGACGAGTTGAACACCATCGAAAGCCAGAGCCCTGTGGTAACCGTTCCCCTTAAATTTTGATTGTCTTTAGGTCACCGACGGTAAGCGCAAACGGAACCCGCACCCGAATCGATATGGCAAGCGGTTGCTGGGCGTCAACAACTTGGTAACGCCTTTATATGCATGCCTAAAAAGATTTTAGAACACCTCTTCGTCATCGGAAGCGGCCGATCAAGACCGTCCTCCGGCGCGTTGCACGTTCCGCTCCACGGCCAGCTGGCTGACCGACGAGGAGCCTGAAGACGTGAGCATGAAAGATGCCGATTCGCCCATGCACACTGAGGAGAGCAAAAATCCTGGGCAAGATGCTGATGACGCGAACAACAACGCCCTCAATTGTCTTTTCGAAAACCTGCAGGTAGATTCAGAACCTTCCTTTTCTCAAAGATGACATAGATACCCGAAGCCGACAAACTTCGACGCAAGCCACTCCTCGCTGATCATTCTGTTCAAGCGGAGGTGTTCGACGATCGTATGGAGGAGGGTAGCCAGGTAGAATATTTTTATCTTTTAATGAATTTGGGATCTTAGGAGGTGGTCGAGTCCGAGGAGATGCTTGTTGATTCGACGAACACCGGGCCGACATCTTATTAGTAACTCTTTCCCCGATCGATTTTCATTAAGGTGTCTACTATAGGTATTTCCCGTGGCTGTGTTGTGTTTATCATGTCGCCATTCACTTATGTGATCTCCTCAAGTCTTTCTGTGGTTGTAATTGATTCTCAAAGTTATTGTAGACCAAAACGGGTTTTTCTGTAACTACTAGTCTCTTGTTCTGTGTTTGTGAACTCATTTTCGGATACCCGCTGTTAGAAGTACCCAATAAGCGATTTTACTTTTTCTTCACTGTTCTGTGTTAAAATTAAATATACCTGTGAACATTTGCCTCATCTGTGTTCGAGAGTATGACATCATAAAGAATTTGGCATGTCACAAATTTCTTGAAAACAACGCGAGTCGGATGGCTTGAACAGCGCGTTAAGGTGTCATGTTTGTACTAGTTTACGTTTTATGTATTTTTAATCTTTTTTCGGTATCAACCGTTATATAATCGGCTCCTAACTGCCTGGAACTTTCACATAGAAAACGATTGGCCTGTTCGCGAGTACATTTGATTTTTGGCACGATGCGGCGTTGATGAATGTCGTGTTTCCGTTAGAGAGGGCCCCGTATCGTTCGTGAACATGGCCGAAGACGTGGAATCTGGAAGGTGGCTTGGATTATAGAGACTATGATGCGTAACTATGGCAGAATGAACTAACTTTGGATTGCGTGCTTCAATCGCCTGCAGCAAATCATAATCTCCCCATCGCTCTGCACCGAACTGATCGAGATAGCCTTAAAAGGATTGTTTTGCGTTGCTTGGATTAAACTAACCCAACGGTGGCGCGTGCGTCATCAGGACGTCAACCTGCTGCGGCATCATTTTCCATTTTTCAGCCATTCCTGGACCACGAGCCATGTAGAACGGATGACCTCGTAGCGGATGCCAAGAGCTGCCGTAGATTTTGATGCCCTCAATCTAAAAGATCTTTTAACTTTTGAAGTTCGGCAAGGGACCGTACCTCTATCAGTCGATCCTGAAGCCACTGTACGTTTGTGAGAAGCTTATATCCTTCCCGTGTTCCGTCAGTTGGATATTTATAATGGCTAAAGGTATAGTTATTTTAATAGCTGGTACAGTTCTTACCGTTTACTCCAATCTTCAGTATCATCGAAGCCTAGATCGTGATTTCCGGCCACCACCACTTTGTACTTATGAGGTAGTTTGCCTAAATTTGTCAAATCGAAACCATTAGGTTAGTAAAAATAAAGATTTTTGCAAAAAAGTAGAATTTATACTCACCAAATTCTTCATTCAACGTCTCCAGCTTCTCCTTTTCGCCCTTATTGGTCATATCGCCGCAATGTATCAAGACGTCTCCATCGGGGATTCCGATTTTTTCCTAAAATCGGTTTCTAAGTTTTCTTAATAGATTTACTAAGTTTTTCCAAGTAAGTATACTACGTCTGTTGAAACCTACAACCAAAGCTCCCAACTGATCGTGCGTGTCCGAGATGGCCACAAATTTCAGCCATCGTCCAGTACCGTCTGGCTTATTGACTGCACTAAATACAATATTAGCGGTGTTTATATTAGTAAATAAAGTTTTTCAAAAGTTTGACCTACTTTTCTTCATCCAACACGACCTTCTCCACTCGTTTCGTATCCTTAATTGTTTCCCAGAACTCTTCTTGACTGTCGGGGTCTATCCGGCGTACGGCAGCCATTGCTGAAATGAACCATTTAATAGGTTTTACCGCTAGAATCAAATACTTTTTGCGAAACTAGTAAAAACTTGTTTCAGGGGACCGTGACAGTGGTTTTAAAATCGCTTTTACTGATGCTATATAGAGAAGGATGGCGGGCCTGGAACGAAAATAATATTTTAGCTTACACTCAGAATCCTGCATTTTTGAGGGAGAAGCAAGCCACAATATAAAAAAGGTTGTAGGGAAAGGGCACACGCGCAGTCCCCCGCGGCCTCCAGCCAGCCGTAGTGAAAATATTTTATGGCTCCGAGCCGAGGGGTGAAGGAAAGAAATCGTGGAGAATAAGCGATAGAGAGAGAGAGAGAGCGAGAGACAGACATACAAACGGAACTCGTCGAGTTTTCGTGATTTATGTGTTTCGCCGGGAATGGAGGGGTTGCGGCGAGCAATCAAAAGTTCAGAAAACAAGACAGAAGGGGGAACCGTACCTATAGTAAAGTAGCGGAACAAAATGACCGTTTCGTGATTTATTACTAACGAATTTCTGCCTTTAGGTTTATGAACCCCTTTAAAATCAGCCTACCGTATTCATAAGCGGAAATTAAGCTAAATCTTGGCGGAGTAAAGTGTCCAAAAAGTCAAAAATCTTCCTGAAACTTCCTTCACAAGTGCTACGTGAAAGTAATGAAAAAGTTATGGTTTTAGATCGTTAAAAAAGCAAATTAACCCAATTTTTTTGAATCAAGTGTCACCAGCCCTTAAATCCGGGTTTTTAGCTGTAAATTAAAATCGGCAATTTCTACCCGGATATGAGGAAAAATATAGAGTGCCCGGAAGGGATTTGCCTGGGACCCGGGGAGGAGCTCGCGGGGGTATCTTTTTCTGGAAATCCGCCAAAAACAGAGAGGTTCTCGCGAGCGTTTGCCAGAGCCGGAGTGCTCTGGAATAAGGATAGGGGAGGAAGAGAAGAAGAGAAGAAGCCGAAGGGGAGGTGGAGAAGGAAGGCGGATGGATGCCCGGAGGCCATTTGGAGCAGAGCGGTGCCTTGCGCCCGTCTCTTTCAATGGCTCAATCGATCCCTTAGGACCCAGCAGGGGGTTTTTGGGATCCAAACAGCTGGGGTGGATGGAACAAATCATCTTGGGTCTCTGGGGTGAGATCTGTGGCTTTTGGGTGCCTTTTAGGGATGTAGGAGAGCTGGATATGTTATTTGGATGCGCGCGTCGTCATAGAAACCTAATGAAAAGAGGGAGGACCTAATTACATGCCGTAATCGATGGGTTTAGGGCTACTGGGGCAAGAAAGAGAGGAAATAGAGGTTAGTTGTGATGATGTGGCAAGCTTAAAAAACTGAATAACTTGTCGTAAGCTATTAAGGTTACTGTTAAAGGAGCTGCAGAGCGGCGAATAAGCGTGTAAAACCATACCCAAATTACCAATTTATCTCTGGAAGAAACGTGGCACGCTCCCCTTTAAAATCAAATTCACAATGAAACCGATCCCAAAATTCCACCCCCAAAATGATTCACAAAATAGAAGAAAGGACCACCGGGGGGATTCTATTGTTGGCCCAGGGGGAAACCAAATTGGCCGTGGATTGGAATGCCGGCCGGCGAGCGAAATTTGATCTGGTTAGCGATGCGTGTATTTTCGAGAGGCACGGCTCGAGTGGAGGGGAATGTGCCTTCGGGCTATGTACGGATCGGAATTTTTGGGGGTAAAAAAGAGTGTTGAAGGTGGTGGATTGGGTCCTGCTGTCACGTCTCCTTTCATGCAAGCAAATGCTTTTCTGATAGCAGGCATTTTAGAGAAACACGCGTAATTTGGGAACAGGTTCTTGATCTCGCGCTCCGTTTAAAATCTTGGAACTTCGACAAAGAATGTTGTAAAATTGTTCTTAATGTTAAATCTGGAAAATTGATCATACATGCGGCCCAACTCAGAATCAACCCTTTGTTGAAAATGCTTCTAGCACTCCCCAAAACTTTTCTGGAATCGAAAACCCTACTAAAATAGCGTCTAGTTCAAGGGAAGGCTTCCTCTTGCTGTCACGCTCCCTTTAAAATAGCTTTGAATAAATCGAAAATTCTACAAAAAGCGATCCTAGTCCAAAGTTCAACCTTCCCTAGTAGCAACCCCAAAAAAACTGAACGCAACGCTTCGCCCATTCCATCGACAAGGCGATATTTAATGGGGTTTTGTCGGGGGCCTCTACTACCCCCATAAATGGGCCACAAACCCACTTCAGAGAGAAGCCAAAGAAGAAGTAATATAAAAAGCGTGAGGAAATGGGTTGGTCTGTCTAAAGGAGCGGAGAGGGAAATGGGTTGAGGGGGAGAGAAGGCCATTTAACCGGGTGCCCAATACGCCCCGATTCTTATCTTATGGACCAGAACATAAAATAAAATCAGCCTGTTCAATGACTGCCTCAAATGGTGTTTGGCTAGGGGATGGTGGTTGCTATATTAAAGGGCTTATGAAGGAGGGAAGTTAATCTATCTTAAAGGGACTGGCAAAGCATGCCTATAAATTTCTTATGGATTTCGACCCCGTGCCAGGCAACGCGCAAGTCGCAAATAGGTTCTGTCTTATCGAATTTATTAATATATTGATTAAAATGTAATTTTAAATTTTTGTATAAAAGATTTACCATATTTATGAAAACATCTTAAAGATTTTAGTTTATTAGCTCAAAGCCTTTATTCGAATATCAAGAGCTCTGAAGAAGCTGTGAAAAAATTTCTATATCCTACCATATATAAAAAAAATAGTGTTTGTGTGTGTGTGCCACTTTGCATGCAACTTCCGTCATTATGTTCCAGTCGTATCTCAATAAGGGGGGTAGTTAGGGGTATGTATGATACGTCATTAGGTGCGTAATGGCTCTGGGATGACTGCACGCTGATAAGATTTTACAAATTCAGCTATTTTCAACATTAAATTTAAGTTTTTGTAAAATTCTCGGGAACCCTCTTTGTTAGGAAATAATTAACATGCATCGGAAGTGATGATAGCCTATATAATGGGAGAGAGGGCCGCGTTTTCATTTTTTTGCCATCTGAATTCGGGAAAATGATGTAAAGTGAAGAATTTCATGGGATCAGACGGGGCCAGGGTTGAAAAGTCGCGAAGCGGCTTTTCAACCCTGGTCTTCTATAAACATCATAAAAAATTGCCTTATATGATTAGCATATTCAAAAATATCTCCAATATAAGAAACGCCTTTTTAAAGTTCAGAGTAAGTTAAGATAAAAAGTTTAGGTTTTTTCTCTTCAAAAAGCTTGAATTCATTGGTTTGTTAGTTTTTAAGCAGTTTTAAGCCAGATAGAACATCATATACTGGTCTATTAAAAAGGTGAAAATAAATTGCAAGAAAGCAGGATAAAGTTGATCAAAAATTTATATGGTTCTAAAGCCCTTACCGCATAACAATATCCCGACCACAACAACCGCAACCCGTACAGCCATACCTGCAGTGGAAACGTTTAAGACAATCTGTGGAAATTGTTGAAGGTTTTAAATTACGATCACACTTTGAAAAGTGGAGTGATCGGCAGGCTTTCAAGATGTGAAAATGACAGAGAAACCCGGGTGTGGAGGAGAGATTTGTTGGATAATGGTCAGCAGCCTCAACCCCAACGGCGGGCGGACAACTGTTCGCCCTTCTTTAAAACCCCCACCGCTTTTTGCCGTGCCGTTTAGCCCGTGATTTGTGGTCGGAAGTTGGGGAGGTGGAGTAGAACGGAGTTCAGATGAAAAATGGGCTGAGCTCGTGATGGGTAAGGTGTGAGTCACATTAAAGTGAATCAAATGCAGGTAAATTTTTAACAATTCGAGAAGTGAATGGTTGGCTTGCGTGCGACTCTATAGAAATCTCTATGTGTAAGACTTTTCAGGTTCAAGCTATATGAAAAATTCTTTTACTTCCACCATTCAAAATATTTAAAAAACACGCGAAAACGAAGGTTTTTGGTAGGTAAGGTACATTAACATTTTTATTTCCATAAAAACCCTGGTTATCTTCTAAAATGTTCTAACTCACAACTCTTGCTCAAAGCAAATTAGAGCATGAGTGTCGGGCTCCAACTGAAAATAGGCCTCGTTTGAGCATAGCGTATACGGGATAATATAATTCTCAGAGAATTAGTATAATGTATAAATTATATAATGTATATATCAGATAACATAGAATTAATCAGAACTAGACCTGTTCTAAAAAGGTGATACGGTAGGGCGTAAATTAGGATAAATCTATTGTATCCTACCTTTGAAAACAATCGTCAAATGGAACGTAGCGTACGTGATCTGTAATCTGTATTTTCCCAAAAAAATTCTGAACCTTCTGGCCTTTCATCAACAAAATGGGCGACAACCCCTGCTCAAGCATATTCAATTCACCTCCCGTCCTGCAGGGTCAGCATATCCTAGCAGGCATCTGATCAAATTTTCCGGCTTTCAGCCACCTCATATCTACTTTTTTACAACACTCACCTTCTTGTTCCACCCAACCATCCCTTCATCACATCACTATAGCCAAGCAGTCATCTTATTTTCCGATATTTACGCGCTTCCGCTTTTTGTGGTCGAATAACGGCGCAAATTCTGGTTCCCGCTCGCTCGCAGCCGAGCGTGAATACGGCGAATCTTCTTCCCGTTTTGGCATTCCCATTGAAATGGCCTATTTTCGAAATATTCTCATAGAAAAGTGACATTTCAGGATATGAAGGCGCCGGTATTTATTATTATTCGATCGAATGATACGGTAGAGGTGGGTGTTGAATTGCAAAATATTTGTATTCAGGTCGAAAAATAGCTTTCGACCTTTAGAAAAGCGTAAAAATTAATATTAAAATATCTAGCATTTAGCTCGACGCCAGGAAAGCCGAAAAAATGTTATGGCATGTCGTTCAGATTGAATGGCAAAAGAAGTATGGTAATCAGGTTGGTTTTCTGGGTTTCCAGCATTAAACGAGCTGCATTAACAGTAAATCCTCAAAATAATACTGTTTTGAAATTTTTGATACATAAAAAATGATTTTTTTTACTGACACTATCCTTTTAAAGCAGCAAAAGTCAGGTTTAAACCTCATCGCTCCGGAACATTCTACCCCTCCCCGAACATACCCCCCGAATGGCCTTTCAGCACTTTTGCCTTGGCACCTGATATGAATAGCGGAACATGGCATATTTTTTTCTTTGCGCGAGCCCCTGACGGACGGCTTTCACTGGCAAATCTGGGCGGATTAAGGGCCCGGGAGAGGGAATATTGTCTGGCCCTACAATTCCGTCGAGCGCCATTCGCCAGTTCTCACTTTTTTGGGAAGCCGGCAGTCTTGATGTTGAATCTTTTCTTGAGCTATAAGGAATTGATGCATCTTTTTCTTTAAAGGAGACGTGACAGCTAAGAAAGTAATTTGTTGGTTTTGACGTGGTCTTTATGGAACCTATGGTGAAATTGTAGGAGTAGTTATGCGTTGATTAAGTGTTTTTGGTAACCGTAGGTCTCTAAGTTTATATCGCTCTCTCTCTCTCTCTCTCTCTCTCTCTCTCACTTTCTCACCCTCCTTCTCCCCCTCTCTCTCGCTTTCCCCTCTCTCTCTCTCTCTCTCTCACGCTCTCCCTCTTTCTCGGTTGTTCTCTCTCGCTCGCTCGGTCTCTCCAGGCTTTCCAACTTTCCAACTTCCAAACCCCTTTAACCAACCAAACCACCCCATAAATCTCTCCGTGTCCACCCCATTCGTTCGTTTCCCCCTATTTTTTCTCCCGTTCATGCCATCGGTCCGGAAAATGCGGCCGTCTAATCGGCACACGACGAACATTAGTTGACGGCCAGAAGGCCCCAGCGCGTGGACATGGCCTCTGGCCACTTTCAGTCTCCCCCCAACCAAACGCGCGCCTTATAAAAACCCGAAGATCTTAGGGGGACTGGAGGTCTCCAGGAAGTCAATTACTCTGCTGCCGGCTAGGCATGTATGTCTTTTGAGGGTGGATTGGAGGAGGAGAAGGAGGAGGAGGATGTGGAGGAGGAGGATTCCTATTTGGCAGCGGCCACCATTTTGCTCCAATGAACACATTTCCGACCACGTATCCCGGATCTACGTCTGGACATACTGGAGTTGTGGGTGGTGTCCGGTGGCTAGGACGAGGAGCTGGATAACTCATGCTCAATTTTGCACAAATTTTTTATCATCAGCCCTAAATCTTCTAGAGACGTTTCCTAGACAAAAAGATTTGGGTAAAAATGGCAATAATTTGAACTCTTACCAAAATTATTTTTATACTTCTGAAACTCCACTTCAAACTCCAAGCCTCCCTCCTAATTTCCAGACCATACTCAATTATTAATTAACTTTTTTTACTAGAATCACCCGTCGCCCCTCCCTCCTTCTCCACATTTCGACATTTCATTCGCCACTCCCGATTGCTTGCGCCCCTTGTTTTTCGAATTTTTCTTGGGGATTCTTCCCCCGCCGCCGGCCGTCCCAAACCATCCCATTCCTCCTCCCAAAAATAAAACGCATAACTTTCCCCTCAGGGCGTCTGGGCCCAACATTAAATTCCCTGCTCTGGGGCGCACATCACTTTATTTTTTGATGTGGAAAATATTTTCTATTTTTTTTGTTTCAAGGTACCTTCCCTTAAAATTGTATATATAGAAAGCGGAAGAGAAGAGAGAAGCGATAGTGAGAGAGAGAGATAGAGGGAGCGATAGTGAGAGAGAAAGAGAGCAATAGGAGAGTGAGAGCGTGATGAACAAACCGAGAGAGAGAGAGAGAGAGAGAGAGAGAGAGAAGGAGCGAGACAGATAGAGAGACAGAGAGAGTGAGAGAGAGTGAGAGAGTAGGAAAAGATTTTCAAAAATTGTTTATTTTGACTACACACTATCCCTTTAACTCCCTTGGACTCCTACACTCCTCCAAAATCCATTTTCGCTTCTCATCACCAAAATCCCACCGCTTTTTGCTCGTTGACCTCCTGGCCCCGGGGTTCCCATGAAATTTGCTTATTGTTCCCGAAAAACGTTTCACATCGTAATCAGCCTGGGATTGTAGCGAGGGCTGGGAGCCTGAGAAATGGCGCGCCGTGTTTTTTGGTTTTGCCCCTGAATTCGCGGAAAATTTGATGAAACGTTGATTTAGTGGATTCCGGGTTTCAATATTTATTTGGGCCATTTGAAATTTTTAAACGAATTTAGCCACCTCTGAAAAAATCAGATGATCATAGCTGTTTTTTTCAATGCGTAATGAATTATTGCTGGAAAGCGACGTGTTTTAAAGTATAGAATCTATAGCCAAAATAATCCATAAACAGCCGTTACCTTTAAAATAATATTTGACAATCATTGTCTTCAATGTCTGAGCCCTCAACACGCAGGCATCGCACTTCTTTCACCTCCTTTTCTACCTTTCCAGGCACTTGTTTTTCAAGTGGCTCTCCATTAACGCCATCCATTACACAACTCACCCATCCATTCCCAAAAAGGCCACACCTTATATGACAATTTCCATCAAATTCTTTATAATTTAAAATAAATATTTTCTTTTGCTAATTCTTGCAAATTTTCCAATGTTTTGATTCGCCCCCGCTTTCCAGGTATCTCTAAGAATTCCCACATCACTTTCCCTCAATTCACAGTATTCTCGGTGATCGCGGTTTCGAGGCGGCCCATTTTTTGTGTGTGAAAAGCTTGAAGCCGCCTTCACGGCTTGCCAACGACCCGATTCCGGTTTGATGGAGTTGGAGGACGAGGTGGGTCATACTTTTGGAAAAAATGGATATTTTATGGGGAGCGACGGGAGGGGATTGGGAAGGGGCGCCGACGGCATTTCCGCTCGAGAAGCGAGCACTGGTTTTGTTTTTGGTGTTTTAGCTATTGAAAAGCGTGAAGAACTACAAGAAAGCTATTTTAAATTGTTTGAATGTCGCGTCGATTGATTTACGCTTTCCAGCAATCATTTCCAGATGATTTTCCATCTCGCCGATTTTAATTTCCCCAAATTTTGATCGAAAAGATTTTCCTTTTCGTGGTTTCTATTTATGCGTGCTAAATAATGTACTAGACTATTAGCAGGATCGTATTTTTGAAAAAATGGATATTTGATTCTAAGCGTCTTTAAAAAAACCGACTAGATCGAATTTTGTGCAAATTCCAAGAAATTAGAACTACAGTAGCTTTAGAACGGCTAGAAACCGATCTTCGCTCTACCATATCTTCTTCCCCATCTCTTGCTCCCCTTCCTCAAGCTCTCAGGTCCAATTTGTTTCCAAAATCAACGGCTTCTAGGGGGCACTTCCTGGGGGGAAGGCTTCGAAAAACGAGTGAAACACATCCCCAGGGGGATTCTCCTCTTTTCTTGTTCGTCTAAATAGGAATGGCTTGCCCTTCTTTGCAGAAGTCTACCTACCTGGGCCTCCATAAAAACCTCCATTTTTCTATATATCTTTTTTAATTACCCACAGATTTTTGACCTTTTCAAAACCCTTTAAATCCCCTCAAAAACTAAATTAATTACTTTAATTACAGAAAAACCACACTTCCTCCTCCCCCTTAATTCCACCACAATAAAAGTTGACGTATCATCGTTATTTTATAACTCCCCAATATGCCAATCTTCATCCAGCATCTCTATCTATCCACCCCTCTTTTCCTTGGGTGTAATTAGGTGTGGATCGGAGCTGGAATGCCCTCCGCACGAGGGGGGCTCACCAAGAAATTAGACGAAATTCATTCCACAGCATCCCCCTCTTTTTGCCGCTCTTTTTCTCCAGGTTTTGCTGATCATTTCCGCGGAAACGTTGCTCAATGTTCGGGCTGAGCCCGGGGTTTTTTTCGGGGGACTGCTTGGGGTACCAGCCCATTTCCGGTTGCTTTTTGAGGGATTTTTTGCTTGAGATTTTGGATCAGGACCAATTGAAATTTCTAAAAGATCATAACTTTAATAATACTTTAATAAAATAGTAGTTTTATTTTGAAGTCTAATATTTTAATGCTATTTCCTTAATAACAACTTTTAAATAAAATTGAAAATTGGCTTTCAAAGCCCGATTTTGAAAAATGCTGATTTAAAAAATTTAAATTTAGTTTTCACTTGCATTCTACACCTTAATAATATTTAGCGATTAATAATAGTAATACTGCTTCTTTAAAAATCATGATTTAAGAAAATTTTCGCTTTTCAAATTGACCAATTTAAATTTAGTGATTAGTCATAAGATTATATAAAGCTTACCTTTACGGATTTCGATGTTGATGCTATCGCCCCGTTTTTCAACCACCCCATAATTACCAATTCCGGCTTTTCTCTACTCGAAAATCCCCTCGACTCGACAATTAGCGCTAATTCCTTCTTCTCTGTTTTTCCTACCCCCACCTACAATATTTTTGCTATTCCCGGAGCAGCCACCGTAAAATGGTTGTCTGCTTCTTCGAGAATATTCACCGCCTCGCATTGCCCGATGCCCCCCTGGGAAATTAGCATATTCCTTTTCGGGGCTATGGCAAAAAGGGCAATATTTCTTTGCGAATTTCACTTTTACGTAAATAGGCGTGTCTATAGGCGGCTCGAATTAGGGGATCAATTCCAAGGATGGCGTTTTCAAATTCATTCGTGTTATAAATTGTGGTATTAGCTACCGTATCCGTTGGATGCCCTCGCAAAGGATGGACAGGATAATGATGCGCGTGCGGAATGGGTTTCGGCCTGGCAGCGAGGCTATGGTAATTTATTTATTGGTTTTGGTGTTTAATCTAGAGTTATTTATTAGTATAAAAATATGAAAAGCTTACAGTAAGATTTTAAAGGAGCGGTGGCATCAAGGTAGATAGTTTTTCGCGGGACCAACTTTCTAAACGTTTTTATTATTAATATTTTTCAGCAGGCACTATAATTAATTGTACGCTGGCGTTCAATGTCTCAAAATAAAAAGTATATTAGTAAATTAGTATATTTAAATACAGACAAAACCGTCAAGTTCTAATGGGATAATGCCAGCTAGAGAACTTCCTTTCTAGTCAGCAATAACCTCTTTATACTTTTTAGAAACTTTTAACAGGATTTCCGGAAATCTTTAATTTTGGGTGCATATTGCACCTTGCTATGAGTGCGCGAAGACGTCAAAAAAACACGAAATTTTTTTTCTAGGTGGCACCATCCCTTTAAAAAATTTCTAGCGAGTCGATCCAAATTTTTTCATCAGCATAATTCACCGGAAGCTGCCATTTTTTTCATCAGCTTTATTCACCCGAACCCCCAGGCAATTCATAAAAGAACCCCATGATCGAGTGGCCAACCCCCCAAATTCGGCACGTTCACCTCCCCCCAAACCCCATCACCAAAAAAGGGGCCCTAAATAAAAGGGGGGTTGACGGCGTGTGGCCCACCGGAATGAGAAGCCCAAACACCCTTCTCATTCCCCCCATTTGGACCCCCTTAGACGCCACCCACTGAAAATTTGGGCCTCTTTGGCCCCAAGGAGCGCATTGTGGCCCTGAAGATTTTTGGCGGATTTTCTGGTATTTTCTAAAGCTCGCTAGGCAGTCGCGATGGCTGCATATTTGAATTTGTTTCCGCCACCATCTTCGGTAGGTGGAAAGAGGGTTAAAATTTACCGAAATGATGTTTAATGTATAATCTCCTTAAAGACAGTATTAAATTAAGGGAAGGAATATCGTGAGAAATTACCTGGACTTTGTTTTAAATGAAGGTGACACCTCGCAAAACATCACTACACCGTGCGCCAATGGACACTTAGATTTAGCTTGTAACACTTTAATACCCTTCACTTTTTTACAGTATTCTAAATTCAAAATATTCTCAATTTAGGTTTTTTGATAACTTTCATTTGATAATTTAAACCGCAAAATTAAAAATTAAAAATTAAATTTTATAATTTAAATTGTTATAAATTTCAGTAAATGGGCATGAATCCAGGGTATAAATATCGCTTGGCAATACACATTTCCATACCTACATGGCGGACCACCCTGAATTTCCATAGGGTGGTCCCGTCGCGCAGTCGCCAAATAGTCCCTGGCGCGCAAACACCTGCCAAGCGGCGCGCTTAATCGCCCCCAAAAAAACTTGAGAACCAAGATGTTGTTTCAAAACAAATAAATAAGACCAAAAATACCGCTAATAATATATATCTCAATAATACAGTCAATTTCAACGCCTACGTGAATGCCGAAAATTATTTTTCGCATCCCCCCCCCTTGGCTCCGCTCCAAAAATCACGTTTTTCTGCACCCGGTCCCACTTCCAAACCCGTAGATGAAGTTTCTCTTTTGAGTTTCTTTCGAGCTTCGCCTTCCCCTAGAAAAAGCGCATCCGAAATTCCGAGTCTATGAATTATAGAGGGGGATTCACGCGAGATTCGGCTCTTCGGGTAGTTGGCTCGAAATTTGCTGTCGGAGTTTAATTCTGGAAATTGGTTCAAATTGTCTGTACACCGATTTCGATCTGTTGAAAGCTAAAAATTAATGCCGTTTGATGCCTTCTACGATGCACAGGTTTGCACACGTTTCTTTTGTTGCAAGTATTTAATTAAAAGTGGGGGTGGGCTAGGGCTGGTGCTTTCTGTTTGATTTCGCTAGTATTTAGGGAATTTGGAAAAGCGGCACGTTTTTCAGGGCGCAGGTCAGGTCAAAGTCGGTAAAAAAAGAGGTACTGGTCTGTTAGCAGGGGGGGTAGATTAGCAGGAAAACGAATTTTTGCTTTCCGCTTATACCTGTTAATAATAAATAAGGTTTTTATGATGTTATTCGTGGTTTTTGATTACTGAAAAATTGCAAAACATACATTAATATCTTTGAAAATTCGAAAATTCGACCTTTTCGCTTCTTTTTCATAGATTTTGGACCAAAAATTCAATAGTCTCCAGAAAATTTTTATAAGCGTTTTCTGAACGTTTATATCTAAAAATTGTGTAAAATACAATAAAATAATTTTGCTTTTGTTATAGGTCCTTAGAAAATGGAAAAAATCAGTTTCCCCCTAAAAATCATAAAAATTTCCTTTCAATCGTCACCCTTCCCCACGTCCCATAAATAACACAGTCCGCACCTGAGCCTCCTCTTTTTAGTCATCCCTTTCAAAATCACAATCTAATTTTACCGCTCCTTTTCAAAAGTTCCCGGCGAGCTTCCCCCCGAAAAATCTAATCACCGCCACGGGGTGCAACACCTGGCCAAAACGGCCCCACCGAGTCCCGGAAAGCACCCGGAATTCCCACCCATTTGCTTCTATCCAACCCGGGGCCCCTCACGGCTTCACATCGAAAATGGCCAAAAAATAGGGGCACAAGCCCCCGGGGGTCCCACCCCGGCCGGCTTAGCGCCGAGGACCTCAGATTTTATTCGAAGCACCCTGAGTCCTGGTTCCGGCTAAAGTTTACTACTAAATTTCTAAAATCTTCTTGGGACTAAAAAGTGACCGCCCCTACCGTAATCCTGGCGTTGAAAATGATTTTCCACCCGTCACCTCGGGTCCATAAGGTTTGTCGGGCCATTTTATTAATGTCGATTTCCAAACATATAATTTTTAAAGCAGCTCAAAACCAAAATTTTATTTTCTATTTGTATTAAGTATTTATTTATTGATTTATATATTATTTTATATTAATTATTGAAGCATTTCCAAGCCAAAACCAACGTGTTATCGTTCCTTAGAAACCGCAAAACAAAAATCCCAGCTAAATTTCCACGATCAAACTGTCCGATTTCATTTTCAAGTGGCGTTAAGTCTGAATCGTGACCGACTACCGTAATCCATATGATATAATACTTTTCCGTAATTTGGAGTAAACGGAACATCTGCTCCCTCTAAGGTCAATTTGATATTTGATCTTTGCCCAGCGTTGCTTCGCAAATTAGGCTTCAAATTTCCAGCTTTCCAAACCAGAAATACCCTAATGGGGGTGTTCATTACTTTTCTTCTCCTTAAAGGGCTTCTCAAGGAACATATTTTCATTTAGAGCTTCTTTTTAGACCTTAGAAGTTGTTTTCTTATTATAAAAACCATTTAAACATGATAACCTTGTCCTTACCAAACCCCTCCCCTTCTTGTCCTAAAATCTTCCAAGAAATACCCATAAATAAATGGGGAGAACGACAAAAATAGTTTTTTTTTGTGTTGTCTATACCCCTAGACACACGCAGCTGTCCTTAGGAGCCGTTTGTTTGCTAGTTATTGCTGTTTTTAGGGGGGAAGCCTGGTGGTATGTGGTGGGTAATAACTCGTCGCAACGACCCTTTTTCCCCAGGGGCGAGTTGGGGGTTATTTTGCGGCTGATTTTGTGGTTAGGGGATGCTGGGAGGGGGGCTGCAAACTCTATTGTTCAAATATGAACATTTGGTAGGATCGAAAATCAGATTTTGTTGATTGGAGAGTGTAAAAGCGTCTTTTCATAAATCTATAGGAACTCTTCGCGAATTTTAACTTGCTTTTAAACATTTTAAAAACATTTAAACACAATACAGAAGGCAAATTTTAAATTGTTTTGGTAAATTTATGCGCCTTGCAATTTTTGTCTTGACAATGCTTTTAAAATTATTTTAAGGTTTTTAAATGCTGTTTTCTTCCCGAAGCGGAAGAACGGACACGAAAACTACGAGAGCTGCCAATAACAATTCATAAAGTTAATTTCGAAAGTAGCATCATGTAGAATCTATAACCACCCGTGCGATTTTGGCCTTGCCAATACCTTTGAAACTAGTTTTCAAGCTTTTTAAATTCAATTTTCTGTCCAGAGATCAAGAACAGACCTCGAAAGTTACGAACAGAAACTAATAATAATTAAAAAAGCCCAAAACCCAATTTTCCAGAGCCCAGACCTATACAACAGAAACCGAGTCACCGCCACCATGTTTTTGCCCACCCTCTGGCCCTCCGGAAAAAAATTAGAAATTAGCCCTCTTTTCGAGGGCACCCACACACACACACATAGAATGGAATGGATGGCGGTGGACCCCGGGAAATTGGCTCCCCCAGAAAGAGGAGTCACTTCAAAGTTGGCAGTCAACCGCTTCCCCTCCGAACTTTCTACCCTGCTACCCCCGTCGTCAGGCTTTTGCGTATTTTCTGGGTTTTAACGATGAGGACTCAATTTTGGGTGACCGGACGTTGGGTGTGAGTTTAAAGGGATTGTGACAGTAATGAACTAGTTTTCAAAAAGCTTATTAATAACTAAGACATAAATGGTGATTGTTTTAAAGGGAGTGTGCCAGCAAGAAGATTTTAGATGACGATGGGCTGCGGTTTTGCCAAAAATTACACATCGACGATTAAATTATCGCTAAGAATCTGTTTTTAAAGCAAGAGCGCCATCTCTGATTTTTAAATAGCTATGGATTACGGTATAAATTCCTATTTAAAAGTCTGATAGCATTCCTACAATTAAATTATCCCAAAAGGGAAAAAGTAATCCTATTGAGGAATTTTGCTATTAAAACATAGGCAGAGTGGCAGGCGCGAGACATTTAGCTTAACCATAAATTATCTAAAATTAGAGGCAACTACAGTATATTTTGTTTATATCCTGTTACTATTTTTCTAATTGCAGGTGCAAATGGACTTGGACCGGCTGAATGAGCACCACCGGGGCTCGTCATCGCCCACGTTGCTCGATTCTCTCTTTGATGGGCAGCAGCTGGCCAATAATAGGTGGGAGTTTGTTGTTTTTTTGCCCATCCCCGCTTTAATGGTCCTTTAAACCAAAATTTAAAGCTTTTAAAGGGCCTGACAAGACAAAAACATCGTTTATTATGTAAGTTTCTGGCGGTCAAAATTCAGTTTTGAAGCAAACTTTAATTTTTGATGTTCGAACATCCCGTTTCGCCTCGTCAACGGTTCAGTTGCGTTTCCTACCGTACCTCAAATTATAAATTTCCTCTCCAGCCCAACCCCCAGGAAATGAACGTCAATATATTTGGTGTTAATGCCACCTGGTGGCCCCCGCGCGATATTTTGCAAAGCGGCGGCGCCGGGCCCCGTTAGAGCAGAGGGCGGTGCCTGGTAACAAATTGGTCATTTCCTGGGCCCCTCATCTGGGGGCCAAGAGGGCCCGTCTCATGCCCTCAGGGCATCTTAGGCCCCTTTCTGCCACCATCCATATTCATCAGAATCGGCCTACGACGGGCGACGACGACAAAGAACGCCAAACGACACCCCACCCTCTCTGGGTTGGAGTATTGTTTAGTCAGCGTTCCGAGACTAAAAATTAAAATTTGACCTGACTACGGTATTCTGGAATTTTTCAGCTAATTATTTTCTAGATTCTAGACCCTAAGCTAGATATTTTCCATTCAATCGTCCCGATCAGAACCTATAAATTAGAACAATTATCTAATTATTAATTACTAAATTTTACCCCATCTACCGGGCTAAAAACGACTAAAACTCAACGTTGACCTATCTACCGTATTCGACATTTCCAGCTATCCACATTTCAAAAATTCTCTTAAATTCCTAAGCTACCAACTTCCATTCTCTAAACCCATCCACTAAACTCTAAAAATTGATTTAATTCTCGCTAAATTTTGCCCCATCCACCGCCTCCCCAGCTGTAGCGATTTCTACCACCTTTACCTCCAAAACAAACCCCCAGCCCCGCCCTACAAACTGCCTTTCCTACCGTACCCCCGTGCCCCGGTCATCGGCTACCCGCCCCGCGCTCTAACCTACGCCCCGGCTACCGTATCCCCTAATCAAATGCTGTTAGCGTCATTCCAAATGGAGGTCGATCGGGAGCGTGTTCTCCTCTTTGCCCTCAAATCTCCGCCGACGCCGATGGGCTTTCGCAAATTTACAAAAGCCGATCGGGTCGCCAGTTTGATGCCACAGTTGGAGTAATTATTATTAGATTTTTGGGCATGAAGTAACGATATGGCTAGAGCTATTTTATTTTAAAGGGATGGTGACAGCCAATTAAAGCTAAATTTTCAGCATCGTTGGCGTGTTGGTGCTCTGCTGTATCGTGGCTGCGGCTCTGATGCTACTCTGTGCAGGTTTTCTAATGTACAGGTTCGTAAAAAAGCCTTTGTAGTTTGATAGATAGCTAAAAATCAGAGAGAGAGAGAGAAAGAGAGAGCGAGAGAAAGAGAGAGAGAGAGAGAGAGAGAGAGAGAGAGAGAGCGAGCGAAGAGTGAGAGGAATTCGATAGACCTTTCTTAATCCTTTTTTCAGGCTCTGTAGTCGAACCCTCGATGGCGTTCGAAGAAAGATGACGATGGATTTTAGTAAGTTTTAGCCTTAGCCTCGTAGCATTTAGTAATGCGTAAATAAACTATTTTTTTTCAGCAAAAGCTTTTCCTAACGTGGTCGCCCATCCAAAACGAGTCTACGAAATCCAGGCCGAAGAGGGGGTGTATAGGTATGTGTCTTAAAACTAATTATCGAGTAAAATACATTTTTCTAAGTCTCTATGAACCTCTTTACTTCTCAGTCCCTGAACCCAAAATTTTAGCAGTTCCAACGATATGCCAAGTGAGGAGGACCAGCCGAAAGAGGGCTCACTACGACGGCAAGGCAGCGGAGCCTCAAGCAGATCGGGAGAATCGAGTATTTCCAGTAAGTAGTTATTTGTCGCTTTAAGAATACAGGAAAAGCAAGAATACAAGAATACAACTAGCAAAAATGGTCCGTCTTCTCTGCCGCATTAATGAAACACCTCCCCGATTTTCCAGTCGGTTCCGTTCAATCCCCAACTCGAAGCGAAGAACTCGAACCTACCCGAGACGAGCTCCCGACCAATTTCCGGAAAAAGGAGCGAAAGGTGGGTCCACTCCACAACTAGTGACACTAATGCCCCCTTAATCCCCTAGACATCCGGAAGCAGTTCATTTTTATTAGTATTATCGTCGCCCCATGAAAACAACCCAAGAAATTATTTGAAAATCGTACACCCTCTCTTTTAGATTCATAAAGACTCGGTTTGCGCTATGGTCTTCAAGGCAGCACATCCTAAGAAACCGCTGCCACATCTCGTCTAGAAAACGCATTAATGAAAGTGTAATTGAGAGTGTATTTGATCGTTTCCATTGATAGTATCGCGTGTAAATAACACTACTGGTCTGCCATCTCGACAGCTTTTGTTTTGATTTGCTAATAAAATGCGGGTAATTATCATGATTGTCAGAGAGAGAAGAGTAGAAAGGTTTTTTTTTTAAAAGGGTTTTAATTGAGGATAATGATTTTGGAATAAGCCTGCAAGCAAAAGAGAGGGGGGGGAAAGAGGGTGACTGAGAGACAAAGTGGGAGTTAGTGAGAGAGGGAAGAGAGCGATAGACAGGGGTGGAGAGAGCGAGAGAGATGGGGAGAGCGAGAGAGAAAGAGACAGAGAGACAGTGAGAGCGAGAGAGAGAGGGAGCTAGGGAAAGAGCGAAAGTGAGAGAGAGAGCAAGAGAGAGAGATAACGAACTGATCTTTGTCTCGTTTTTGAAACAGCGTGACAAACAGTAAATCTCAATATAACCTTTATTAACCCTGTACACTTAGTACAAATCTCCAAATCACCCCAAAAACGTTGGGGCAAAGAACGTAACTCGATAAAAACATATTGTGACTCCGTGAGGCAATGCGGATCTTAATCAAATTTGACGCGCGCCTGACAAATTCTGGTCCCTTTTTTTAGTCGGCCTAGTAACGAGTTTGGTCGCCCCCTGGATTTTTGAGCCCAGGTTCTTTTCGAAACTAGACTTATTCCGGTTCTAAAATGGGAATGACGGCTTGGCAAGACATTGGATTGCTTGGCGTGGAGCTGATTTCACTGATGTTTTATTTGGCGTTATTATGGATAATTGCTAATTCAAGGAATTCGTCGATGAAAGCAGATTATGTTGTGCAGTCTTGGATTTTGGGTATGTTGGTTTTTAAGCGGTTTGTAGAGTCATAAAATTGATGATTTTAGGTGTTTTTGATGTGCTCTGCTTTGTGGCAATCGTGGGGATTCGGTTGCTTCGCGATTCTTTTGTGCCGATACCATGGCTGTATTCCTTATTCGTCATCTCAAAAATTCTTACGCTTGCTCATCAGGTTGTTATGATGTGGATCAATTTATGCAGGCTCCGACTTTTGAGTAATGCCACGAAGAAAATGGAGGTTTGTAGCTGGATGTAAATGCAACGTAAACCAAAATTGAAACTTAAACCTAAAACCTAAGCCTATACCTAAGCCCGAGCCCAAGCCCCAAACCTAAGCCTAAGCCTAAACCAAATCCTGAATTTTGGCTTCTAAAATATACATAATTTCCCTATCAACAGGAACCTTGTCTTCTCAACGCCTCCCAAAAATACCATGCAATCTCCTACATCGCTGCCCTCGCTATTTTCTGCTCCAGTTACCGTATCATTTTGGTATTCACCAGCGGCTGGCCGGACAGCAATTACAATTTTTCAAGTGATAGCTTGATGTTTGTAAGTTCTTTTACGTAAGAAATTACTTCAAATATTTCTAGGTTGTACGCACCATTACTGTTGCCGAACTCGCTGGCCCAACTTCATTATGTTTCATAGTTACAGTTATTGCCTATAAGCGATTATGCGAGAATCCAGTAGTTCAGGCGAACCCCTTGATGCGAAAGAGACAGCGGAAAATGTTATTGTATGCTGTGGTATCAATTTAATTTGAATTTAATTTGATCTTTGTGTTTTCAGTTGACCGTCCTCTTCACTGTTCCTTTAACGGCATATCAGGTTCTAAAATTTGAAGCTACAATTACTGATCAGGATGCGATGTCGGCGATAGTTACAAATTTTGTGGGTTTAAAAGGGAAGGGCAAGTAGCGCGGGATCCAAATCCATTGAGAGTCATCTTCAAGCCTTCCCGGCCCATTTAATGATAATTTCAAATCAAAAACTTCTAGTTTGATGTCTGCTATTTCCCTCTACTATTCGGTAATCCGTTTATAATGCTGTTACTAAGCGACGAGACCAGAAGGGAATTTTTGACCGCTATAGGGTGGGTGGACATCAAATTAAAAATAAATCTGTTTAGCAGACGAAAACGTACTCAATCATCAGTCTCAAGAAATTCCGCTGCGGTCCGCCCCGTTTCATCGTCATCCGAATGCAAAGTGAATGAATAAACGATACTTTCAAGTTTTTTAAATTCAAGCAAATCCGTTTATTATGGAAGGCATCGACCAGTTAAGCTCTTAGCAAAGAAAAGATAAACAACAAAGTCATATGTCGAATGTGGATATTTGTGCATAGGAATGAAAGGGAATGGGGGGGGGGATGGTAACTGAAAGGAACTGAAAAGCGAGGGGCAGATTTCTTTCGACTAGAGAAGGCAATTCGATCACAGCAAGGCAACAAAGTTCAGGATAATCAAGCACCAGAAAAATGGTAAAGTTACCAGAATGTAAAACGTTGGGATAGGGGGAAAGGCCTTGGAAAAGCGTAAGGAGGGTGTCAAGCTGGGGGAAGGGCGGTCAGGGGTGTAGTTTAAGGTTTTACTAGGTAGTTTTAATCATACAAAATTTCGAAGCCTAAGCCTAAGCCAAGCCAAGCCTAAGCCTGGGCCTGGGCCTAAGCCTATACAAGCTCATTCTCAAAAAACTCTAACTTCCCTTTAACACCCCCCCCCCACCCCCTCATGACTACCCAAAGTGAAATGAGCTGGATAGACCCGGATGGGGATTCATTGAAGGGATATGGTAACCAGATCCATTTAACGCATTATGACTTCCATTTGTGTGGAGGTGTTGTTCGTAGTGGGGTTGGTTGTAGCGAGGGGGCACGGAGCCGGGGCGAACGCCTTGGTGTCGAGGCGCTACTCGCTCCAGGCTCCGCCCACCGAGAAGCACTCGTCGCACGAGAACTAGCCGGTCTGGAAGGTCAGGGTTGGAGTTGGTAGTTTAAGGGATTGGAAGTGAAATTGGGAGCTTATCATAGTTTTTGATACATAGGATTTAAAGGAAACGTGTCAGTGGCCTGGGGTGATTGCATGTATCGGGTTTTCACATTTTTTAATTACTTAGACGACACGCTCCCTTTAAAACTTTCATATATCAAAAGTCATGCTACCCAAATATCATTTCACAATCCCTTTAAATTATTAAAATCATACCCGCCACCTAAAAAAACCTGGGGTGAGAAGCAACACAAAGGGTGAGTAGGATTAAATTTGTGTAGTTGGTTTAATCGGCTCTGCTTTTTTTCATAAAAACTAGAAGTTTTCTAAATATGATAAAATCAAAATAGATTTAATTAAATTCTAAGTATTCTGGGAACAAAATTCTATTCTCGTTCTTAATCTTAGTATGTAAATCGGTGCACGCCGGGGGGAATTCGCAGTGCCCTGGAAACCCTGTCCAAACCTGTTTGCGTGCTGGCGTTTCTGTTTCGTAAGTTTTAAGACGTTCTAAATGGTGGACAAATATTGATAGATTCATTTTACTGTATCTAAAATGTTTTGAAGGTTTTTTAAGCCACCTCTTAGGGGTAGGGGCCGGTTGTGGGATGCGGGTTGTGGGTCTGGGGAGGCGCTAAAATTTGTTTGTTTAGATGTAAGGGTTTTCACATACTGAAATTCGACTTTGTCCTCCAACGCTTGTTGTTAAGGAGGAGCGGCGTACTCCTAAAACAATATATAAAGTTGTGTTATTTCCTTTTACCAGATTCCGTTTGTGCTCCAGAGATTTCCAACATGCTGGTGGTATGGGAGGGGGAAGAATGGGGGGGAAGGCCTGAAAAATAGTTGCGTATGGAAAGAGAGAGAGAGAGAGAGAGAGAGAGAGACAGGGTGAAAAAGAGAAAGAAAGAAAGAGAGAGGCGGAGAGGGAGACGGAGAGAGAGAGAGAGAGAAAGAGAGAGAGAGAGAGAGAGAGAGAGAGAGAGGGAGCTTGAAAGCCTACCAGTAGCCATCTCCATTTCTTCCATCTGCGCGCTCAGTTTCCGTAACCCAGCGCTAGAATTCGGGCTGCTTTGTCCGGAGGAGCATTGCGTAGCCACCAATGTTGGATAAGCCGAACGCGTCATCTAAATAAATTAAAATTATATTCAAATTCAAATCGCTAAAAAAACCTCGTCTTGTGGCACCTCATTAATTGTCACATGCTTTCTCGGCTTTTTCGGTGTTTCATCCTCGTTTTGAGTGGTACGCGGGCTGGCCGCCGGAGACCTTTAATGGCCACCATTTAATTTCCCGATTCTACATACCGATCGCTGCCAAATGACTCTCCCAGGCTATGAAACGACTGTGAGCCCGAGCTGATCGTTTCCTCACTCAGCGTACTCAACTTGAGCTGCGCCTCCTTGGCGTCGTGCTCTGAATCGCATTATCACCATAGGACTCTAGATTTTTAACTAAATTGTAAACTTAATACCGCTAAAAATAAAATAATGCCACTTAATTTGATGGGTACGGTTTTTCAACAAATCATGCCAAAAATTTCAATTGTGCTTCAATCCACAATTTTCGTTATGCCTTTAAAAATAACAAAAAGACCCATAAAGTCAAACAAAAAAGCGACAAACCACAGGCGGCGAAAAGGAAACAAAAAGCCCAACCTTCACTGGCATGCAGGGGGACTTCCGTTGTCTCTTCTACAGCTTCTGCCTTCTCATCAGTCCCCATCTCCCGTTCCAATTCCAATTCCAGCGCCTCAAATAACACATCATTCATATCATTATCATCGAAGATTTGTTGTAGCAACATGTCAGTCTTCGGTTCTGGAATTGGGGCTGGCAGTGGCTCCTCATCTTCTTCAGGATGTTCCACTTCCGCTTCTACTGGTTTCGGGGCATTCCGGAAGCGAATAGGTTCTTCTCCGTCGGCTTCTTGCTGCGAGCTCTGGCTCATTTCCATTTTTGGAGTTAAAGATTCGGAAGGTTGAGGGCTCAACTCCAACGACTCAGCCTCAAGCTTCGCCTCCAGCTCCTCAAAGCTCAATTCCAGATTTTCATCCGGACTTTCCTCCATTTCAAGCTGCTGCTGAACTTCGGCATCGTCGTCAACGTCATGGTGATGATCAACTTCCTCAGCTTCATCTATTGATGTCATCGATATCAATGAGGATCGCTTCTTTTTCGCTAAAACAACACAACACTTATAGCCATTTCTACCAGGACTGGGAAGGATAGGATGGAGGAAGGAGGGGGGAGACGTGTTGTCAAGAGTTGAAAGCGGAAATCGGTAGACATTTTGAAATTTGCAGTATAGGTCCAAAATTCTCGACAACACGTCATGAAGAAAAACTAACACACGAAACAAATTGGACCCACTTTGTTTTTCCACGAATTTTTGTAGTTTTCGGCTAAGCCGGGCTTGCCGTTCAAAATCGGGCCTTGAGCTGGTCGCTGAAAACGCCGATTTATTATGGCTATGCGTCAAGTTCAGTTGACGCTTCGAGGTTTCGTAAAAAGTACTCACGCGGACTATTCCATCTTTGTGGGTCGGCATTCGTGATTTCTTTGCATTTTGCTCGCATTTCCGGTGAGAGGAGGAATAGGTCATCTTCATCGATGTCCCCGCTCATATTCTAGAAAGGTATTTTGAAGGTTTGATGTAGTTTGACGTTCTAAATATCACTATACAATTATTATGAGACTTATACGTAATTTAAAACATTAAATGCCGTATTATACGGTCTAGAAATTCCATTTTTTTATAAAGAACGTTTTGAGGGATACGAGTCTCACAGTAATTTCAGAGTAATTTTAAACCTTGCTGGCTTCAAATTTCACAACTTTTCTAAAAAAAACCGTACTAAAATCGATTCCAGGTTGGTGCGGGAGATGCCGGACGCGATGGATCGGTGTTGGAGCGCAGTGTTTTTATGTGGATAGGTGCAGGGTGTAGTTGGTGTCTGGAGAGCAGGAGAAGGGGAAGGGATCGGGTTCATTAATCGGGAAGTGGCTCCTCCGGGCTGGTTCCTTCTATGACTACTAAAAATTGGAGGGCTAGGGCGTTTGCTAGGGTTTATAGCCGTGCAGAGGGGTGTGGTGTTTGGTTGCGGAAACTTGCGATTTGGTACCGTAATCCTGAGTTCAAAAACCTGGCATTACATTGTAAAAATGGTCGGATCGTCTTTAATAGTATGATTTAGGTTCGGGTTTGATGTTTCGAATTCGAATTCGAAGGTTTGGTAGATTCGGTGTAATAAAAACCTAAATTTGCCCGCCAAAATTTATTATCAATATAAAAAAGGCTGTACATAAAAGCAGCTAAGTACATCGGGAAGAAACGTACAATCAAAAATGGAAATTTTAATACAAAAATGATCACAAACGTGATAGAAGGGTACAGGAAAATCACATTGACGCAACGGAAAGAGGTCGGGGCTTGGGAATCAAAAAAATCAATTTAAAAAAATGATATACGCAGATAAGTGCCTAAAGAAAGAAGGAAGAATTTTGATTGGTCGGCTTAAGAGGAGTTGATTTGATTTTTTTTTGTTAATTGGCACGTGGGTGAATGAAGAGGGCACCGGCAGCGTAAGACACTGATGAGTCGCTGGCATGGCGAGCCTAAAATAAAATTAGATAATAACAATAATTCACTTATTAATGGTTAATATAACTAATTTATAAGCAATTAAACATGTGTATTTTTAAGACCAACCTGATTCGACTGCGAATAACGCAAGAATTTAAATTCATGCGTGTGGTTGTTGGCGAGTCGAAAGTGCTCGGCTGCCTAAAAAAATATGTGGTTAAATTTATATCTATTTATTAATTTTACCGAACATGAAATATGGGGGTTTCCCCGCATATCGGTTTGCTTTTTGGAAAGGTAGGTTTAAAACACCCGGATTCAACGACTCGATCGCCTCCATCCCCTGGCGGTCGAGACGCTCGATTTGCCGGAAAATCGGCTGATCGGAGCCGTCCTGTGGAGTGTAGCGGAAACGGTTTCCTGGAAACGACAAGTTTATATATTGGGTCTAAAGGGATTGCGAAGCCAAAAAATACACTCACCCCAATGGCAGAAATCCGATGAGATGTTTTTCGGGTCTTCAAGGTATCGAGCCAAAATCCGGCCGTACTTTTTCTGCCATCGAATGTCGAGGGAGCCGACGAGGATTGGGACGATTGAAAAGATAGTCCCCCAAAAAGGGTTTTAAAATACTATTTAACGTTTAAATAAATTACCTCTGCATAACTTTTGCCAAAAATGGAAGTTGCATCTCGAGGGAGTG
>JBBGBA010000198.1:0-131109 GCA_038088335.1 Mesorhabditis sp. LJ9110
TTTGTCAAACAGCATCCAAAAGTCCGTTCAACAATTGTTTATTCGAATCTTCGGAATTTTCTTAGGAAAACAGTGCAAGAGGCTTTCCAGTTCTGGGCCGCCGTCTCGCCGCTGACATTCCGGGAAGTGGCGAGGGAGGGAGATATCAGGGTGCGTTTAACAAGTTTTTGACATCACAAAATTGGTAGGAATTTGGCTTGGGCATTAAAGGGACAGGAAATAAAAGCTGTAAAACGGTTGTCAGGAAGCTCTTAAAAAGCCTTGCGGAACCAGTGGATGGTGCAGAAGATCGTGAAGAACGTGAAATAGACCGTTCCTAAACGTGTGTGATCAAATTCGTATAAGCTTGATCTCTCTCTCTCTCTCTCTCTCTCTCTCTCTCTCTCTCTTTCCCCCCCCTCTCTCTCTCTCTCTCTTTTTTTTCTCTTTTCTCTCGCTCTCTTTCTCGCGCGTGCGCTCTCTCTCTCTCTCTCTCTCTCTCTCTCTCTCTCTCCCCTCTCGCCTACCTGGCAACCAAGCCTTGCAACAAGCTCCCTGGCGAAGGTTCGCGATCCGGCAAACTTTTGGTGGTCCTCCATTCTCGCCGCCCTCGATTAGGACCTGATGCTCAGGCTAGAATTTTAAAATTTATTCCGATGTCCTTGAAAGGTACCTCGGGAGCCATGGGAAGGCCATCCTTCTCCCTGAGCACCTTGCTGAGAATGATTCCAATCAGGGCAAAGCCGGTGTAAAGATAGCAGACGATCAGCCACTCGTAGGCCGCTAAAATTAGATCGTTTAGATGTTAGTTTTTACTTACATGCAGCCTCCCTGGGAATTGAGGACATGGCGAAAGCGCCCTAAAAACTTTTTTCCTGGAAGTTTTCGATTAACTTACAATTAGGGTAGAGCCCAGAAGTCCCAAACCGGCCAGGAAAATTCGGACACGGGTGTCAGAGCTGAAATTAAAGCGGCATAAATTTGATAATTTTTGGATATTACTGATGGACGAAGAGGGCCAAGCCGGCTGCAGCGACAAACAGAAGGGTTGGGATGTAGATTTGGGTAAAGATTTTTCTGAAAAATGGTTGTACTCTCTCTTCCTCTCTCTCTCTCACTCTCTCTCTCTCTCTCTCTCTTTCTTCTTCTCTCTCTCTCTCTCTCTCTCTTTCTCCCTCTCTTTCTCTCTCTATCTCTCTCAACCTACAGTCTCGACATGCAATCCCGCTTGAAAACAAATGTCGCCCGCAGACAAGCGTATTTTCCGGTATTCGTAACCGAGGTGCAAAAATCCGGAGTTACAGTGTTCAGGCGGAATTCCGGCACCATGCTCTAAATTAATTCAAATACCGATTTTTTTTTATCCCTTGAACTCACCGACACCCCGGCCCTCAGCTGGATCGGGTTCGCCTCCTTCCATTTGTAATCTATAGTTAATAAAACGACCTGATTTTTGAAAATCTCCACCAACCAACGTCCTCCGTTGTCCAGCCATAAGAGGCAAAGTCGACGTAGCATACATGCACATCCAGGGGGTAGTTCTACAAAGCTTCGGGGCATCATTTTTTCTCCTACCTCCATATCAAAGATACAAGCGGTTTTCAGTGATAGGCGCTCGCTCAGCATCACACTCCCATCTAGGATTTTTTTTGGTTTTCGCAAAATTTTGGTGTACTTGTGTTGATGATGATTAGGGAATTCGGGTTCGGGATTTCGTGACGGGCGGCGGTGCGTTCGTTCTAAAAATGGTATTAGGATGCGGGATCGATAACATTATTGTCTGGCAATAAGCAGAAATTTTTAGAAGGGACCTTACAAAGAGTGGCCTTTAGGTGACTTTGGAATTTGGCGATGAGACATAGCTCATTCCATAGAGCTTCAAATTCTGAACAATTCCCATCTTTTGAAAACTGATGAACGTTTTGTTTTCGATTGGTTTTGTTTTCGCCTGTTTCCGATAAAATTCGCTTTGAAAGGGCCGATTTTGACCAAGAAACAAGCAACTTTTTCTCGAGGATCGTTAGCGTTCAGATGTTATTGAGAGTTTGAAGCTTTACCGACAGAGCTATGTCTAAAATTCCAAGTTCACCTACAAACCGCTCCTTGTCAGCTCTAGAAACGGAAATCGGAATTGCCTGGTTCGGCTACAGTCAGCAGGACTCAATTTGCGCGTTCTGGGCATTTGAAGGGCAGTCAAGGTATTATTATCGAGTCTGGATTATCTGGATTTTCCGCTATATTGCCGCGACCGCGGCACGCTACGCATGCGTCGTTCGGCTGCCGTCGAAATCCTTAAATCGCTACGCAACCACCAATCGGATAGGAGCGTTGCGTCGCAGCGAATCCACAAAAATGCTTGGCACTATTAAATAATAATATTCTACATTTTTTGCCCCCCTTTCGACCGTAACCTGACCCACCCAACCAGTTACCTGAATAAAAGTGTCCGGCATCCAAATCGTCTTCACCTTCCCATCCCAGTTCATTCGAAAGTTTTTCGGCAAAGACTCTCCAGCCACGGCAGCTGTATAGCCCAGTTGGGGATCCGACCACTCTTGCCGAAGCGTTATTTGGAATCTAAGCAAACAGTCCACGATATTCCACAAATTTATACCCAATCTCATTCTTTTCGGCGTCCAAATACTCGACGTCACGCAGGAAGAAATTTACCGTGACCACGGCAGGGTTGTCTGAAATTGAAATTAGGTGATGATGACCGGTATCAGCAATTTTTGAAACGTATTTTCGACCTACTAGATGATCCGAAGCCCGGGCGGATTTCAGGGTTGTAACTGTCGCCGTTCATTTTCAGGTTCGAGCTAGAAATGGACGAACATCGATTTTGAAATTCGCAGATTTTTACCCGCTATACAAGTCCTTGATGGAGCTGGCATCGGTAGACCCACTAAAAAATACGATGAATTAATTTAGTTTTAATAGAATTTTTTATCTAGTTTTATGGGGGCCCTATAAACATCCAGAAAGCGTTTTAAAATTCTATAAATATTTTTGCTACGCAACTTACGCTATGAAAAAGCCTAGCAGCAATGCTGCCTTCCCGAGGAACGGCAACATTTCCTAAAATAGCCATAATTAATTCAAACCACACAAATAAAAGGCCGAAATCCCGAGAATGAGGCTATAAAGCCCAGGTCCGGAGACTCAACCGGGGGCCCCTCATAATTGGCTACAAGACCCTGCGTTTTTTTCAGGTGCGATTTGCGAGCGGTGCCCATGGCGACATGTATCCCTTTGATGGAGAAGGTGAGGGGGAAAAACGGACTTTTTGAGCTAATAGTACTGTTGTTGTTCAGCGGAAATTTGGGCCCTCGGGTCTACTATATAGCTTCGGGGGTGGGCGAAATTAACGGAAATTAAGGTGAGATGTCTAGTTTGTTATATTGAATCGGATCAGCTGACGGTCAGAAAGGGAGATGAGAGAGGTAGAGAGAGAGCGAGAGAGAGATAAAGGAGAGGAGAGAGAGAGAGAGAGAGAGAGAGAGAGAGAGAGAGAGAGAGAGAGATGGGCAGACAGAGGGGGAGCACGAGCGAGAAAGCGAGATAGAATAGGGCAAAGGATAAAGAACCAAATCCTCTAGAGTAATAAAGTAAGCTAATGGCGCGTAGCTTACCTGATTATACGGTTTAAGAATTATTTATTACAAAAATTCATAGGGTTAGAATACCAAAAAGGCCTTTCAGAATTAGATTTTCCATATATGGAATGGATTTTTTAGGCGGAGTTCTCGCCCACGCCATGTTCCCCGAAGTGGGTGGCCTCCATTTTGACGAGGATGAAGCCTGGGCCTACAAAGAGACGGCTAAATTACGGTATTTTCATAGCAATATCTTAAACTTCTATCCTCATTTTAGACAAGGCCATACCGACCTGCTCTACGTGGCTATCCACGAAATCGGGCACACGCTCGGGGTGGACCATATTCAGAACAAGGATGCGATCATGTACTTTAGCTATCAGGCAAGTTAGAGGGGCCAAGAATTTAATGGTGTCAAAAAAGTAATAAAAAGCTTAGAACATTTTCGTTTTTTAGCAACCGCTGAGCCGATTCGGAAGTTATATTGAGCCCGAACTTCATGCAGCAGATATTGCAGCAATTCAGAAGCTTTACGGTATGGATTTTAAGATTTAGATAGCGGCAAGGACCTGCAAACAGTTAGACTATGCTCCAAATCCAATTTTTCATTCTAAAATCAAAATCAGAATAACTTGCGGACCTACTTTTCACTTTGAATTAGGAAAGGCAAACTAGCAGAGAGCATTATGGAATACCTCAAGGTCCTTAATTTGAACCATTCAGGAAAACCCTCCGGAAGCCCCAGCAGAAACAATTTCGGCGGAGACGTCGAAATTGGCTCAAACGCTGATAACACACCAGGTACACCCCGTATTTTGTTGTGGTTTGTAGTCGGTGTTGAGTCGCGGTAACCACCACGAGAATGCCCCCTCGAGTTGATGACGACGAGGAGATCTTTATCGAGAGAAATGCAGAGGGCAGAGACCGATACAGAAGTCCGATGCCATCGAAATGTTGATAAGCCAGAAATTTTTAGCCCGAACGACGCCCAGCCCCAGAGAGCGGCATAGGCATCATTACCATCATGGTATTAGGAGCATTTTTGTGGACATTACCAAATTTTGAGGAGTTGGAGTTGACTAACCTTTCCGTTAAATTTTACCAACTAAAAACTCAATCAAATATTCAAATTTTCAGGTCACCACCACGATCACGACCACAGCCATGGAAGCGGTCGTCTTCAGTGCCCAAGCCATGTGGATTCGATGGCTGTTGGTAAGGGAAAACCCGCTTTAAAGGGAGAGTGACAAACTGGCAAGAAATCGTCGTAGTCAATCGTCGTTAACTGACTAAGAAAACTAGTTCTTTCTTCTATCGCATTCTCTCATTTTGTCTGTTTCTCTCCACCTCTTCCCCTTTCCCCTCTCTATCTCACTCGCTCTCTCTTCCCTCTCCTCTCTCTCTCTCTCTCTCGCTCTCTCTCTTTCTCGCTCCCTCTCTCTCGATACGTCATACAAACTCGGAACCCATATTACGTGAATTTCCAGATGGCGACTTCATCTTCATCTTCGAGGGCCAATACGTCTATGAAATCCGGAACAAACGAGTCCATAGCGTAAGCAACACCTTCTGATTAGCTTTCATAGATATCCGATCAAGCCAGTCTTTTCCAGAAAAAGCGCATCACCGAACTTTTCCCAGCAGGGCCACGAACTATCGAAGCCGCTGTTTTGGATAGGTCTACCAAGAAAATGCTGTTCTTCACAAGATCACACGTAAGTAACGGATTTTTTAGGCAAATACAATTTTTATTAGTTTGGTGGTGGCGACGTCTACGCGTATTTCCACTCGGCTATGTTCGGAACCTACGTGAAAGCGTATGAGCACCATTTCATGAACTACCAACCTTTGGCCGCGGCTCTGCCTTGGACCGAGGGGCGGACGATACTGCTGACGGTAGGTAGATAGATGAGAGAGAGAGAGAGAGAGAGAGAGAGAACGAGAGAGAACTATTACCCGAATTCAGGGCTCCAATCACTTCGCCGTCTACGACGCTAAAAATGGCCATTCCTCCGGCTTCAACGCAATTGATGTCGATGAATTCCCCACCGGAGTTAAGGTACGTTTTTTACTTTATGAATATTTGCAACTATTTTTTAGGGTGCAATCGCCAATTCCAACAATGAATATCTACTTTTCACCCGAGATCGTGTCGTTCACTACGATGTCGATGCGGAGCGTGTTCTCAAAACGTCGAATTTGAACGAATATTTAACGTGTTGAATAAAGTACATCAAAAATACATTGTTTATTGTACAGTTATGTGGTTACGTATTGCGTCGTTTATCGCTTAGTAAGGATAAACATCCGACTCGGAGACGTCGACCCCGGTGTGGGCATCATAAAGACCATAGGCGTCGCGCCTAACCTCGTCGCCGTTGCGCCGGTCGAGACCTATCTGAAAAACGGTATTTTGTAAGGACCAATAATTTTAATAATTTGCTAATAGAGTAGTTTAATAATAAAGGATGTACAATGATATCAGATAGTAGAAAAATGCCGTACAGCAAAGCATATTTCTTGATCTAAAAGTCTCTTTTTGAGTTCATTTTTCATCAAACGAATTCAGCTTCGTTTCTCTAATTTCAAATTTAAAACAAACTACAAACTTGCCAAAGCTGGCTACAATTCGCAAATGGATGTGGAGGATTAATGTATTTTAGGAAAGCTTACGCATGTCATTCCATCTTTCATCGCCTCGCCCTTTCGGTCAACCTCGGGTTTTTCGATAACACTCTAAATTTAGTGACGTTTGTACTATGTATTTTGACGTGTTGAATCCGACAGTATTGAAAGATCGTTGCTCGACTTTAAATATGATATTTCACGAACCTGCTGTGGCTGGAAGGCGTCATCATCAGGGTCTTGGATCTTGTGATCATTAATGCCTGGTTGCTCCGTCGTCTTGAAGGACATTGTTTATTTTTTCTAAGATTATCGGTATAGGAAAATAACTCTGAATTCAAAATCAATCAAATCAGACGCAAATTGCCGTAAAGCTAGGTAGAAAATTGTCGATGTTCTACCCGTTTTTGGCCAGGACTGGGCTAAGCTAATGCTCTGGAGCGTTAAACATAATACATACAAATAGCATTAGCATTAGATATGATTGAATTTGGATTAATGGATATTGTAAGTCTAATATTTCGCAAAGAAAAGCTTTCCGAAATGGCTGGGTCACGCTGTTTTCTAGCCGAGCGTGGAGAGTGTTTGTTCCGCCTCGTCCTGCCGCTCTTTTCTTGTTGACAACCCCACAGAGGTTTGCATATTTCGCAATAATTCGGGACTCTTCTGGCGAATATTTCCCTTTGTTCTCGAAATTAAAAATTCAATCCAAAAAATGCATTTTATTGTACAGCAAAATGCAAATTGACGATTGTGGTTTTTTTACATTTAGTAGAGGCAGATTTCTTCTTCGGAGATTCCCATCTCGGAATGAGCATCATGGAGGCCGCCCGACGAGTCCTACCTGACTTCATCTCCATTGGGCATGTTGATTCCGCCCTGGAAAGGAAATAATGCCAATTTTAAAGGGCTGCCGACGGCATGTGTCGATCCCCCCTCATCAACAAATTGGCAAGTAGCCAACAGGGGATAGAACGCATCCACGGCAGAGGCGCAGAGACATTTTCTTTTCCGCGCGTAACCGATTGGCTATGCCGTCGGCATCCCTTTAAAGGTGTAAATGGCCATGCCTCCGACTTCAACGCAGTTGATGTCGCTGAATTCCCGACCGGAATTAAGGCATGCTTTAAAACTTTAAGGAAAACCAACACTTATTTTTATAAATCTTTTATTAGGGAGCCATCGCCAAGACGAACACTGAATATCTACTTTTCACCCGTGATCGTGTCGTTCACTAAGACGTCGTCGCCGATGCAGAGCGTCTTCTTAAAACGTAGGGGCCTCAATGAATGAATGAAACTGAACAAAATGAGTTAAATGCATGACATTATTATTATTGCCTTAACAAAGGTTTATTCTCCGTTGGGTATCCGAAATTGTGGGCACGAGACATTCTTAAAAAGCCTTGCGCAGCCAGTGGACGGCGCAGAATATGGTGAACAAGGTGAAGTAGATGATGCCTGATTTTGATTTTAAAAATTTAAGCATGTTTAAACCCATTACCTGGCAGCCATCTCTTGCATGCTCCCTGGCGACTAGAGGTGAGACGACGCGCTTTTGGCGCCCCACCATTCTCCAAGCCGTACAGCAGAATTTGATGCTCGCCCTAGAAAAATGAAATTTTTATACATACAAGGTGTCTCAAAAAAATCGACCCCCAGCGGGCCGCAGTCTTGTCCGATTGAAACGATTTCGTATCTATCGTAAGCTCTCGTAAGGCGAGAAAACAAGCACTTTTCGTTTCTCAATATAGGCATTTTTATCCACCAAAACATGAGATCCATGAGAACTGCAGATTTTATGCAAAGTCAGCATGTTAATTGCTTGCTAAAGCAAACAGGACAACTATTTTGCTTTTTTTTAAGAAATCGTGGAATATCGAGCGCGGGCTAAAAAGTTTTGTAAAAATCAGAGCGCTTGCCTTCTCGCCTTCCTGAGAGCTTTCGAATGTTGTAAAAATCATCCCGATCGGACCTTTCTCCGGACCGCTACAGGGGGGTCGATTTTTTTGGGACACCCTGTAGTTTCAGCGGTTTGCGGAACAAGAATCCCTAGCCAAGGGAACCACAAAGATATCTTGCCCCGTCCCTTTAAACTTACATCCCTGCTCACCGAAACGCCACCCTCGCCATTAACAACCATACTGATGATCATCCCGACCAGAGCCACCGCTGGGTACAAATAGGAGACGATCAACCACCGATGGACCGCTAAAAATTTGCAATCCCCATAATTTTTCAAGTAGTGGGCTTACAAGTGGCTTCCTTTGGAACTCGGCCGATCGTGAAGGTTCCCTAAAATACTTGCTTTTTTCAATTTTTGCCAAATTGCCCGTTTAAAAAGCTTGAGCTATTTTAAGATCATTTTCGCCAAAAATTGCGGAAAGGCAAGGCCAATGATTTTGATCGGTCCAAATGACTTTCTTGAGACGAATATCGTCATCGGATCCAGACATTTTTTTCCCTAGCGAATCAGCTCTCCAACTTCACATTGTCGAAAGCTGAAAAATCGACAATTCAAAGTAGACCATGCAAGGTTCTCTTGTTAGTTTTGGCACTCTGCCTTACCACCAAGACCGCGCCCAACAGAGCCATCGTGACCAAGAAGAAGCGGAACTTGATCTCGGAGCTTAAAGAATTGTTGAGCCTTGAAATATCCGCCCCTTTGCTACCTGTGGAGCAGGAGGGCCAGACCCGCAATGACGACGAAAAGCATGGCAGGGATGTAAACACGCGCAAAGATCTTCCTGACAAAATTGGCTTGGAACCCAAAACTCTCGCACTTACAATCGCGATGCGGGATTCCGCTCAAAGAAAAGCTTTGCCCGAAGGCAGGCGTACTTCCCGGTGACCGTGATGGCGCTGCACGAATCCGGCGTCACCGAGCGGAGCAAAAATTCAGGCACCATCTCCTAGATCAATTGAAATTTTAAGTTTTTGGGCGCACCGAGACTCCGGCCTTGATTTGGATCGGGTTCGGGCCCTTCCATTTGTAATCTAAAAAAAGGTTGAGATTGCCTGTTGCGATTTGTCGAAATTCGTAGGAGGCAATGGAGAGGAGACGCGATACGCAACGCACCACTCAACGCGACACGTGACGTGACACACAACGCGACACGTAACGCGACACTCAACGCGATACGCCTCGTGAAACGCCACGCGACACAAGACGCATTTCTTTGCAATGACCATACCAATGGCCTTAGTCGTCCAGCTGTATGAAGCAAAGTCGAGGTGACAAGTCTGCACGTCCATCGGATAGTTCTGAAACCGGCAATGTCGTTCAAGAAACTTGGCTACCTGCAGCTTCATTTCGCAGGCGGCAGTCAGCGTTACGCGTTCGCCATACACCACGGAACCGTCTGAATTTTTGCAAGGTGACGTCCGTAACTATTTGTACCAGGCGAAATTTTGATCATCGTGTTTGAGTTCGGGATCTCATGCCGGGATGCGGTACGCTCGTTCTGAATCTTTAGCGTAGGAAATTTTTTCAGGATTAAGCTTAATCAAATAAAAACGATTCAAGCGATTTTTGTAACGCAAAATCACGGTCTAATTTTGGGATGCCCTATGTATATAGGTCTATTTCATTCCATTTCCCACCTGTATACAGGTATCTGGAACCCAAATGGGGCTCTCCTGCCCATTCCGAGTAAGCCGAATATCTTCGGGCAGATTCGCCCCTTCCGGAACTGTATAACCAAGCCGAGCATCTTTCCATTCTTGGCGAAACGTAAGCTCAAGCCTGGGAACAAAGCTCACAATAGGGCTCATACCTATCAAATTATACCCAATCTCATTCTTGTCCACGTCGAGATAAGCGACATCGCGGAGCAAAATGTAAACCCCGACCATCACTGGATTCCCTGAGTCTTTTTAATAGACGTCTGAAAGCTTGACATTTATATCCTACCTTCTTGCCCAAAATTTGGGCGCAACGCTGGGTCATATTTGGTGGTATTCATGTGCAGGTTCATCCTAAAAAACGTAAAATCCTACCTATCAAAAACTGACCCTGCATAAATTTCCTGCAGCCGGGAACTGAATCCCGTTGGTAGCGCAGCGCTAAAAATATTTAACGAGCATTGAAACGAGCACGACTATGGCATGGTTTTTTGGATTCTTTTTTCAAAAGATTAACCAAAATTCCGTCTATTTTTGCTTGACTTACCATGCGAAAATGAGGAAGAAAAATGGTGGTTTCGTTTTAAAACTCGGCATTTTCTAAAAATTCATCATTTTTTGCAGAATTACGATAAGTTAAGGTAACGAAACCCGCCAAAAGTATGTCAACGTTATTACCAACGCGAATCGCGATAGCCATAGAAGCTTGAGCAGCAGACCTGGTTACCAAGCAGCCGTGTCGGTATTTATCCGTTTCGCCGGGCGCGGGAAATGTACTTCTTAAGCGCGGCCCCGGTTCTTTGGCACCAAAAAATCGGTGCTTTACAAATCTCGGGGTCTGATCTCTGAATATTCACCGAAACAGCGGAAATTAGACGCGGCAATGCGGTTCTTGTTGTACCCGCCGGCAGCCTCTCAGGTGGGCGATGACCAGTCGTGGTTTGGTGCTCGCCAAAGAAAAACTGGAGCGTGCGATTAGCACGTAAACGTTAGAATTTTTCGCCTTTTCTCTGGGAAATTTCCCAGGGGGTACCAAACAATCTGTTGTTTGGTGCACACACAGATTTTTTTCAAAATCGTATAGCCCAAAAAATTGGTTAAACATTAAAACGGCGAAAAAAACCGAAAACCCGGGGAAAAAATAAAGGCGAAAATTGCAAGGGTCGCAAGCGGACTGTTTTACAAAAATAGCAGCAACAGTACAAGCAGTAAAAACCGGCTAAAAACAGGCATAAACGGCTTCGCACACACAAAGACCTTTGAGAAAAAATCATAAGCGTCAGCCCCTTATAAACTTCCCCCCCCCCGCACGGGCCTGGTGTTGCCCATAATTTTCGGCCAATTAATGGTAAAAAAGACTTTTATATTGCATTGGAAACATTAAGTGATTCCACGGAAACCTTGTGAAAAATGGAAAATTAAGTTCATTTTCGTTATAACTCGACAACTATTATAGTTACCATGCTAAAAGTCAGGATTGTTGTTAATTAGGGTCCAATAAACCCCTCCTCGATTTTTGGGATCGATTCAATATAGCACGGCGAAATTCCAGATGGGTCGTTTTTTTTGGCATACCCTGTAGAGTGTTTCCCCCCGGAAGGCACGATTCTTTTTTTGTTGTTGTTGCTTCTTGTTCACCACGTTTTGTATAGCTAATATCTCTGTCTTTTCTAATATATCTTAACATGTGTTTGGGATTAATTTGCTGTATTATGTGATTATTGAATTTCAGTTAAAAATAGCATTGTTTATTGTACAGCTATGTGCAATTGACGATCGTGGTTTTTTGACATTTAGTAGAGGCAGATCTCTTCTTCGGAGACTCCCATCCCGGAGTGAGCATCATGGAGGCGACCGGACGAGTCGGACCTCACCTCATCTCCGTTGCGCATATCGATTCCGACCTAGAAAAGAAATAATGTCGATTTTGAATGAATACGCATTAAAGGCGATCGGCTACTGTTATGAAAATATTAATTCGTTATCTATTGTTATCTATACGCTATTGCTATTAAAGAAAATTGTATTACGAAAAGGAAAAACCCCAAAAACATTAAAAACTTACAGATTCCTTATCATCCTTGATGGCTCCGCTCTTGCGGCCGACGTCGCGCCTGTCGCGGTCGCCCTGAAATTGATTATCTATGGCGTTTCGCATTAGAATAATTTGTTTACAAACTACAATGTGACATTTAAAAACTGCATAATTTTATTGAAACATTTGAGCCACAAACCTCTGGCGGCTGGAAGGCATCAACATGGGGGTCGTGGATCTGGCGATCCTCGGCGTCACGGTGCTGTTCAGTAGGCATGAACGACATTTTCGATTTTTTCTGGAATTGTTCGCATAAAAATATGGTTTTTCAAAATCAAAATTACATCGCATAAAGCTTTAAAATTATTTGAATAAACTTTTTAAATGGCAGACAAATCAAGTGTGCAAAAATTACCGAGTCAAGACTAAATTTAGAAGAAAAAGGATTAAAAAGTTAAAAAGCTATATGTAAAGCTAAGCCGGGCGGCTTTTCCTAAGCTATGCAGAGCTAGCAAATATGAGGACCGGGTCCTTACGGCCACTGCTAAATAGCAGAGTGCGCGTGTTTTCTCTGGCAAGGACGTGTTTTTTCGGCTAGTCCGGCTGCACTTTTCCTTGTTGACGACCCCAAAGAGGCTTCCAGGGCCTTCTTTTGATGGAAAATTTCCCAACGCTTATGGATCTCTAGCTTTTCGTGTCGTAATATTGATTTTGGATGGCCAAACTGATTTAAAAAATGCCCAATGCTTTGTTTTACATAGCGTAATACTGGTTATAACGGCAGGAAAGGCGTCATTCTTAATTTTTTGCGGAACTGTAAAATTAGTATAATATCGAAACTAATACAACATAGCACAATTAAATTTCAAAAATTCTATCAAAGCACGAATAATCTTTTGGATTCTTGATACTATTTAGTCTATTTCAGATAGGTTTTGTATTCGAACCTCTTTATATTTGGGATTTGGCCAAGTTCGGAAGGAATGCATTTATTCAGCGTATTTACAAAATTATACAAACGTTAAAGCATCAATGATTACGGCAGCTTATTCAAATCGAGCCAGGTTGGCCTCGCGGACGACTTTTCCGGATTGGGTGCCCTCGAACTCGCCCGGCTTTTTCTCGATCACATCTTCACCGGTGCGCATGCTGCGGCCAATCTGAAAAATGTACCTTGCAACTGATTAAGCCATAAAAATTCGATATCCACAAATCAAAAACTCTGATAGAATGAATTTCTGAATGCTTACCACGGCATCGGGTTCCCGGTTGGTGCTGCGGGGGCGGCCTCCATTTTCACGGGGCTTGTTCTGCAAATTGTTTATATTTTTATCTCAATTCTCGTTTTATTTTTTACAAGTCGGAAAGTCTAAAAAACGTGAATCCGAATCTCGAAGTTTCATACAAAAAATCAAACACATGCTCGATTTGAAAAACTAAACTTTTGACCGCTCGTTAACCTAATCAAGGTTTTTCGCTGAAACTGCAGTAAAACGGCTTAAACCAAATCTGGGTCATATTTTTCTTACTTCTTCACTAATTGGGAGCTTTGGCAAGGTAGGGGGAAGCATCGGCATTTTTCGGTGTCTGAAAACAATGAGTTAAATTTTTGTTGTAAGGTGCTAAGCATAGAGAGCTCCGAAAACAACGAAGTAGCGACAAAAAGTTTCGGATCGGAATAACAAAAAGATAGAGGAGATGTCGGTAGGCAAAAATAGGACGGGCGCTTACTATTTACGGCCCGCGGCCTGGGAGCCCTTGTTGTTTGCGGGTCTTTTGGGGGTTGTCTTTCTCTTTCTTTCTTTCCGCTGCACTCTGATGTGTTTACGGGTTTCTCTGCGTTTTCACAATCCTGCACTATCAAGCTAGGAGGGGGTTAGCTAATTTCAGAGTTCGGTGACGTTTAAAGGGATCGTAAAGTTAAGGGTTAGCAAGACCACAGATGCCGTTGAGAGAGAGAAAGAGAGAGGGAGAGAGAGGGGGAGAGAGAACGAGAAGAGCAGAGAAAAGAGACAGAGGGACAGAGAGTGAGACAGAGAGAGAAAGAGCGAGAGAGAGAGAGAGGGTGAGTGAGAGAGAAAGAGAGATACTCTCTAACATATTTATTCTGTTTCCGACTTCTTTCATCGATCCCAAATGTTTGTTTTCTCGATCCCATAAACCCCCAAATAACGATCACGCCCATAAAGTTCAAATCCCCCGCGCCCTAAAAACGCTCATCCCAGCCCCCCTTCAGATTACCATCACAATAACATCGCCAGCTGGCGAAATGTGTTGACGGTATACGGTGGGCAATAGTGCATTTTAGGGGTGAGAGCGGCAGAGAGTGAGAAAGAAAGAGGGAGAAAGAGAGAGAGAGAGAGAGAGAGAAAGAGAGAGAGAGAGAGCCAGAGGGGGTGTTTTCCTGCCGGGACCCCCAGCCGGCTCTGTGTTTTCTTGGTCAAAAAGGCGAAAAAGAGGCCGCGGGCCGGAGCGCCGAAATCGTCCCCCATCTTTTGGAGATTTGGTGCACTTATTCGAGGGTTGGTGCGTGTATAAAAGGCGGTCAGGCTGTCTTCATAATCAGCTCAGGTTTTGGCTGCTATTTGCTTGCACAGTATCTGACTTTCATACCCGCTTTAAAAATTAAAATTTTGAATTTGACGTAGAACTTTCTAACGTATTGAATTAAGTTTAATTAGGATTAGTTAAATCATTTAAATTAAAGCAGAATGCATTTAACGTAGTTCTTTTCATTTTATCCCGTACAACTTGCTTTTAACAGCTCTTAAAAATATAATTCTTTTCAGAAAAACCGATAATCATGAGCAACATTACCCGTGACGACCAGGGACGCCTCCACGACGGCAAGAAGCAGGACTTCGTGTCCCAGCAAGACCAGGTAAAAATCGTTTTTTTTTCGTTCTTCGCTACCGTAGCCTGTCACCTTTTTCATCTGTTGAGCTATTAGGTATTTATTCATTACATTTTCAGGTCCAGCAGGGACTCCAGGGCCTCAACCAGACGGCCCCCGGGGGTATGCAGGCCCGCGAGCAACAGCAGCGCGGAGGCCAGAACCTTCAGCGCGACATCCGGATGACCGGCCAACAGGACAAGGTCGGGTTTACTGGATTCCTTGAAGAAACCCCACACGACGAAGCCAGGGATTCGATCCCGGGTGCTCTGTCTCGAGAGCTAAACACCTTACCAACTGAGCCATGGTGGTACCCGACCGTTTGACCACAAAATTATCATAATTTCATTTAATAAATCACAATTTCCAGGGGTTTTTCGCAAATTTTTGTGAGGTGCTATCTGACAAGATTCAGAAGCCGCATAGATGCATTAAAAGGATGTTGAAAAAATTTCTCGAAATCTAATAGAAAAACGGAAAAATTTTTGACCTTGGGAAAGTTGTTTTCAAGCATTATATTATTAAGGAACCAGCGCCCAAAACCCGCTTCGCGGGCCTTGGGCGCTGGAATGCGGCCTTTGCATGAGAAATTTGACTTTCCGATAGCTTGGGGCCTTCGGACCCCCTCCCTTCATCCGACCACACCCGCGCGTGCAACTTTCAAGAATGAGGAAATTTGTATTTTTGGAATTATGCAAAGTAGCTCTCCCTAGCGCCGGACACACACACACACAGAGATACGCGACCAAATTATATAAGGTAGGATAATTAAACGAAAGCCTGAAATTTGCAATTAGTTTTTGAACAATTTTAATCGGCCGATTTCAGCTCGGCGGCCAGGACAAGAAAGAATGCCAGGGATCCGACTCGTGCGGACCCCGCGAGGGCAAATGCGACAAGGGCCAGTGCCACTAAGGGTTGGTTATTCATGACATTAATTTTTATTTTGTTAACAGAATTTTATTACGTCGATCAAACTATACTTTTTCAGTCCGCGCCCCACACTCCCGCTGCACATACTGTAACCGACTCTTCCCTACCACCCGCAAACGTCTCGAGACCTCCAGAATTCACCCTGCCCTAAAACGATTGTGTAAATAAACGACCGCAAACGACATTTGGACTTGTATCGTATAAAAACCGCAAAATACACGATGAAAATGCAGATAACAAGTTCAAAATTTTATTAACTTACAAGGGCTAAGAATCTGTTGTTCGTTTGAAGAAATCCCCCTATCATTGATGCGAAAATAGGCGTTAAAATTGCGATTTCTGACACAAACCGCACTAATTTATACGCGAGGGAGATACATATATATTCAGATACGGTAATTGTCCTGGTTCTTAAAGGGGAGTTAATGTCGATTTTGAGCGCGTAATTGAAGGCAAAAATGCGTAGAGTCCTGCCTCCTTTTGCTTTCTTCTGAGAAAATAATCGAGTTACCAGTGAGTTTGCGGCGCCGGTTGCCTTGCCAAAAAAGAGGCGGCTCGAATTCGTCAAATGTATAGGTGGAGTTGAGTTTCAAATGCGGTATTTTTGTCACCACACAGCTTTTCTAAACATCAATAGGGAAGACAACCTGATGATTAAGACGCAGGGCTTTTCGGACATGGCGTTTGAAAACCGCGAATCCGTATATAACACCATCCACGCCGTCTAATGGCAACTGGCACAAGCTAAGGCAATGATACCTATATCCCCTTTGAATTCTTAGGTTGTTTCCTTCAGTACCGCAATTTAGGGTTATGAAGGTGCTCTCGGTGTTTGTGGTCTTCATGGGAGCAAGTCTCGGTATTTATCTGCTTTATAGAGTTGGGTTCGGAAACCGGTTGTTAGACACTTCAATATTATTATTATCAGAATTGGGGATTTTCAGACATGGCAACGGGCCCGGCCCCCGGGCTTTTTCGGCCCAAAAAATTTGCATGCGGCCGGGCCGACGGGGCTCGGCCCCACTTCCGGCGGGGCCGGGGCTCGGCTTTTCTCGCCGGCCCCGGGTTAAGCCAAAACGGGGGCCGAGCCCGGGGCCGCAAGGCCGCACTCTAATCAGAAATCCCGGCTGTAAATAACTTTTATTCAAAATATTCATGCAAATGCAAAAAAAATATATTTTAAAAGGTTGCCATACACCCGCAGGTCTATTGAAGCCAGATCAGAACGTCTTCAAGCCCGTATTTTACAACTTTTTGATCGTTGGGACAAATTATTAAACCAATACAATTAATTTTGCCAAGACGGATGTCCTGACTGAACCAACGCACATAGAATTTCCATTGCAAATTTGCATATTAGCATCTGAATTTGGACGCGAATGAGCTATTTTAGTTTCCGGGGCCGAGCCGAATCGGCCGAGCCCGGCCCCGGAAAAATTCGGCCGGGCCCGGGCTCGGCCCCGCGAATTTGCATAGTTTTCCGGGGCCCGGAAGTGGGTGATTTTTTCATGCAAATGAGATTCCAGGCCCGGCCCCGGGGCTCGGCCGCCCGGAATTGCCAGGTCTGGGGATTTTGAGAATTTCGAAATTCAGCATCTCGAATTTTCAGAATTTCGAGTTTTTCGTAATCTCAATCAACATTAATAGCTTCAAGAATTGCACCCCTACTCCTAGGATAGTGTCTATCTGAAGTCGAGATTGTGAAAACCCACATTTTGAAAATTCGAGATTCTGATGTTGAGATTCTGATCGATAATCCTTAGAATTTACAAGAATCCAGAAATTAACGAATTTAATATGCGTAGCCTTCAAATGTTATTTCAGCCGCGCCAACGGAGCTGCCCCAATCTCCTTCACTTGATAAGATCTTTCTCCAGTTCAGTGTCAGTTCGGGCTCTTTCCGGTTTTGGGTTTTTGATGCAATAAACATCAAAGTAATGAAATTCCCAGGCATGACATTTTTAAGCCGTCAATCTGGAAAGGCGGCCATAGTTTGCTCTATAAATAGCTTTTCAGCCTCATCTAATGTTTTTCGACGCCGAAAGAATCTGCCGGTAAGCTTCCGATCAGATTTAGAACTATGAAACCCATTTTTTAGGGGTGAAAACCTCAACAAAACGGAAACAGAGATTTCGGCAGAGCTTTGCGATGGGCAAGGCGTCAGATCGAATTGTAAGAGCATCGCTTTAAAACCTTATTGACCGATTTAAAGATGCCGGTATCCTCGAATGCTTCCAAAAAGGGGCGGCCAAGCCTGGGGCGCAACTTCTGGAAAACTTCGGGAACAAACTGCCCTGCCGGTAGGCATTTTGATGCTCGCCAGAGAGCCAAACTTGCACCGTTCTGAAATTGTATGTTCAGCTTGGCTGGCTCGGTCTACAGCACCTTAGTCGAAATAAGCTCAGAGAGCTGCCCGAATCCGGGGGAGGCGCGTGTGACCGCAGCTCGTGGGATCATTGCTCAGGTTGGTGCATAGGACTACGCATTTCTGCTTGCCGAGACTGTAATTTTTTCGATGTAGAAAGAGCCCGAGAGAGAGCGAGTGGGAGAGAGAGAGCGAGAGAATGACAGAGAAAGTGAGAGGGAGAGAGAGGGAGAAAGAAAGAGCGAGAGAGAGAGAGAGGGAGAGAAAGCTTTTTTGCAGGCAATCGCCCAGTATAACACAATTGCCGAGGACCGAAACGCCTGCTTCGATTTGTTCGTGTACGAGATCAAAACAAAGTTCCTCTCAACGGCCAGCCAAGTCTCACCGCCCTACCCTCCAGCGCCGACAGTTCCGCCATGTGCGCTGCCGCACTAAATGTAAACGTGCATTTCGGAATCCGATGCAAGAATAAATCAATTTTACCCCAATTAATCAGCATCACCTGGAACAGTGTGCGTAGGCCACAGAAAAAATAGGCTGAACGAACGGAATCTAATGCCGTGTGCTTTTCGGAGATTGCGTCCGGGTTGCGCAGCCACTTCAAAATCTATGACCACTATCCAAAGACCACCACGCCAAGCCCGGCCTCTACCGCTCCGCCGGAGCCTTGCCCTGGAGCTGCCGGATCGACAACAACTGGTCCACCGGCCTGGCATTAACGACAAATTTGCATTCAGATAAATAAATTCGCAGCAAAGGTTTCCTTAAAACGCGTAAAAATGAAACCTTGGAAGGAAGGGACAGCAGTGGGGGTTGACTTTGTCCCCACCCCGCCCCGAGCCGCAAGTGCCCACAAGTTTTTAGCTATAACCAGGGTTGAAAAGCCGCTTCGCGACTTTCAACCGCCTATCTAATCTATGATGTTCTTTATTTTGCATAACTATGCCTCAATCACGATGACAAAAAAACGAAAATGCTCCCTTTGGGCCTTTACATACCCTACTGGAAGTTCCGGCGTATGCTAATTTTACCCTAACAAAGTGGATGACCGAATTTTTACGAAAAACTTAATTTTAATGTCGAAAGCAACATATTTTACAAAATCATATCTGTGTGTAGTCATCTCCAGCCTATTACGCATCTGATGACGCATCAAACACCCCCTTACACCCCTCCCCTCTTGAGATATCCTCCGGACAGACAGACGGAAGTGTATGCAAAGTGGCACACACAGACACTATTTTTTTTATATATAGTAGGATTTTTTTATTTTCCATTATTTTGGACTTTAAAGGTACACTAAAATCTCGTTAAAAAAGTTTGGCTGCGGTAGGAAATTTGGGCTCTCTGAGGGAACCAACCCAGCCCCTTCTTATCGCCTCCCCCTTCCCCCCTTCCCGTCTCTCCCTTGGCCTAGTGGTCCAAGGCGCTGCCCCGGACCAAAAATGTACTTCGCGTATCACGTAACTTTCGTGGCTACTGTATCGCACAGCCAGACTGGCTTATTAACTAACTAGGGATTCTACGATGCCATAATTACGGTCCAATTTCTTTCTAAGAAGTCCAGTTTCCTGAATGGCTTAAAAACGATCAGTACCCCCGTTCATTGTTGCCAAAACGCCCCCCACAATTAGCGTATCTCTTTCGAAAATAGACATTAATGAGAACATTTTTAAATATCACCTACGCCACAGTACAAAACATGAACATTCGGAAACCTTTCAATACCGGAACCGGCCGAGGCTATAAATTCTTTCCCTCTACGATCAGCTTTTAGTCATGTGGGTAACTTTTGCCCCGGAGACGTCCAACTTCTCGCCTGGAATTCCGGATCCGTGCCCTGCCAATGTACACGTCGACTACGAGGATGCGAGAAATTTTGTCTATGCGTACGCTTACGATTGTGCCTATGCAATTCAATGGGAAGGAATGCAGGTGCGATTTCTAGGAGTTCCCTTTAAGGGGATAAGGAGGGCCCACGGAGATGAGGGCTCATCTTTAATTGGCACATAGCCAACTGGGTCAGGGAGAGCGCGAGAGGGCGCCCAGGGGAGAGAGCGCAGAGACCCCTTTTCCCCCGGGTCACCGGTTTTTGGCTGATCTACTTGGGCCCTCCCGATCCCCTTAAAGGGATACCCAAGGTTTTGATGGCAAATATATAGTTATGTATTCCGGGCAGTACAAATGACGCGGGAATTTTGTGTGGCAATGAGGCGCCAGTGCCGCACAAAATTCGGACACCTTTCCCTCTTGTGGCGGCCCCATCCCACCCAATGGGTTGCCACTATGGCCTAATGGATAGCATCCTGGCCTACAAAACGGGGGTCCCGGGTTCGACCCCCGCCCGCGGCATTGTTTTTGCTTTTTGAGCCCCGAAAAGGTTGGGCATCCCTTTAAAGGGCTGCCGACGGCATGTGTCGATCCCCCCCCCCATCAACAAATTGGCAAGTAGCCAACAGGGGCAGAGAGCGCGCCCTGGGGAGAGGCGCAGAGACATTTTCTTTCCAGCGCGTAACCGATTGACTATGCCGTCGGCATCCCTTTAAAGGGACGGTGACGGTACGAACGGGCGCACGCGCCGAGCTTGATTGTGCCTGTCCGCCCTCCGTACCTGTCTTTTTGATCAAAATGTTACGCCCGAGTTGATCACGCAGCCTTTAATATTTAATTTTGCAGGTAGTAAACCATCGAACGATGCTGAACTGGGAGCCCACGCCTTACGTTTGGATTTACGGGATTGTAAGTTTAGCATTGCGAAAAGCGCAAAAAGAAAAGCCGATTTGAGTTCAAGAGAACGACTAATATTATGGTTAAAGCTTGTGCTAGTTATCGATATTTTGTTTAGATGGGAGCTCTCGGCCTCCTGGTCTGCTTGATCGCCCTCGGGTACCTGGTTGTATCTAAAAAACTAAACTACGGCGGAAAAGTGCTGCTCATTGGATATTTGCTTTGTTGTGTCTACACCCACCTCAACTATTTTTATCGTATCGACTGCATTCTACGTTTTGACCCTGCTAAAGCGGTGAATAATCATACCTACAACAGGTTAGTGTAAGCTATGGGTTATCCAGTTTTTTGCTAAAAGATGCCCCCGCGTAAATAATTTGGATGTTTCCAGCTTCCCCTGTCTAAACGTTGATGGCTATCCATTTTGCGGATTCATGCTGAATATCATATCGACCTCCCTAGTCGATTCGCTCAACTATACCCATTACGCAATGATATTCATCGCGCCTGTAAATCGGTATTTCCAATTTTAATAAATCCTCCGAAGTGTATTCCTTTAGTTTCATCGAGCTTGGCAATACCTTGAAATGGAAGAAGTATCTCCTCGTCACTCGGCCAATCCTCCAAGTTTTCTTGCTAGTTGCCCTCCCAGCATTACCATTCTATGTCATGATTGGGCGTGGTGGGACCAAGAGAATACTGTAGGAAACGTTAAAACGGAAAATTTAGGACAAGCTTATCATCTAGTACCGGAAAAAAGGGCTCCAGAGAAGCTGAATTACTATGGGCACTGGTGGAATCCAGTTAATATGCGACCATATGGGCACTATCACCCTTGGCGTTGGGTGTATGATAGTGGACCTGGTATCGTCACAAATTTTTTTATTAGGTTCAAGAAGCATTTTTAATAACGTTTTCTTACTTTACCATAGTCCTGTAAATAAAGCCTGTAAGCAAGAAATTACCTGTAATACCATCTTAAGCTCTCTTTTTCGCGATTGCACCCCATACCCTGGCGTTTATACTACTTTTTATCATGATAAGAAAGACTGGGATTAAGGTAAATTTATTCATTAAAACGTTCAACCTTTTTTAAACTAAACTAATCGACAATTTAGAGTCTAAAATCTGCATTGACTCCTAGGAATGGTGAGTATGTCCTGCAACAGGTAAGAATTCTCCAAAAGATGTCGAGATTTTCGGTTATAAAGTCTAATAAAACTTTTAAAAACGTATTCTACTAGATGCTCGTCTCCCAGCTTCTTCTCTTCCTTGTCTGGATGATCCAGTCGGCTTACGGTCTATTCTACTACCACCCACCCACCGTCATCATGGAGCAATTCGTTTTCCAAATGGCCGGTCCGGTGCTGTTGACCATTGGAAATCCGTAAATTTACAAATAACGGATCGATACGCAATTTTAGAATTATCCTGATCTACTTCTACTGGTCAAAGGCTGGCGCTGGACCCGCTAGAACATAACAATCGTGCTAGAAAGATAGAATTATCGATAAACTCGTATTTCCTACTTCTGCGTCCAAATGGAAATTCCACACAAACCCCATAAAGATAATTTTTACAAACTTTAACCCACCTACAAATTTCTCGAGAAGAAAGAAAGACAGAGAGAGAGAGATAAGGAGAGAGATAGGGAGGAGGAGCAGGAGCGTGAGGATGAGCGAGAGCTAGTTATATAATTCTATTCTACGCTGATGCTTTATAAATTGTTGCAGGACGATTCTAATCAATTTCTATCGTTCAAGTGAAAGAAATACTGATTCCGAATGATCAATTACGATTTTGACACGATATTTTGACCGAGTATCTCCAACGAAAAAAATTTTCACGGCTTCGCACTCCCTTTGCAAACACTACAGGCCGCCTGCAATAAAGTGGTCATTTCCAAAACGCTGTTTCGAAGTCTTATCGCCAGGTGAGGTGGTCAGAGCTGAGAATTGATTGGGCCCCGGTATTCTTGCATCCAGTTACGCTATGAAATTCGGGGTGTTTTTGCTGTTTTATTTTGGCTATGTAATTTACGCCCAGGAGCAGGTTTTCCAATAAAGGATCGTTTTTATTGAACATCTAGAATTGTCGAATAGCTCGGCTACCTGCTGAATATTTTTCAACCGACACTCCGTATCGAAATTTTAGTAGCAGGTTTGAGAAATTGTCTGCATGCCCTTAAATTGATAATTTCAGAAGATTAGGCGGTTTTACAGTCCCAGACGACCGCTATGCATTCGCTTTTCAATTCTATCGATTTGCCCTCGGGCCGAATGATTGTCTGTATTTTTGCCCGATAGACGATATGGAAAAATGTTTGAAGTAAGTTTTTGGGGCGAACGGTACTGGACTGTTAAGGGGGATCTTTAAGTTCATTCATTGTATTTTATTTGATGAAGGTATTAATTTTGTTGTTTTCCGCAGAGAATCATATATAGCGTGTTTTATAATCTTTTAGGTGCTTTTTGTATCTCTAAAAATTTTGTAAAGGACTAGAAAAACGTTTTTTCCCTGTTCTACGGTAGAATAGGTTAGCTGGAGAAAACCAATTTCTCCTGCCCTCCCCCCCCCCCCCGCTAATAGGCCACTACCGGAAAGGTTGGTCAGATCGGTAAGATTTCAGCCTGAACCAAGCCGATCTCAAAGGCAAGAAATGCGGAAGTGAAATGGATCACAGGCGAGCGACTCATTATTACGATTTGGCGAGTGAGTCGAAGTTTATTTTTCCCCATATTTCTTGAAATATCACTACTTTTATTAAGTGTATTTTATTATTTTAGCCAGTTGTTTCCTGTATTTTGTTTCCCAAGCCTCGAACATCAGCTATCCAGGGCTATCTGGCCGTGTTTTTAAGATCGGTAAAGTACGACTGCGGTTATGAACCTAAATTAATCTAGAAAAATCTACTCAAATTTACAATACTCCAGTACCGTGCGTGGATCTGGATGATTATAATGTTTATTGGACGTTGTCGTCGGATCGTAAGATTTTTTTCGGACTAAATTTCACAAAAATTCCTTTAAAACGGATCGTATTTATGAATTTTCTTTAAGATTTTTCGCTTGGACTGCCATCAAATGTTTATGCAAAATTGGATGCTAGCGGAACTACGAGATTGTACACTCAACTATTCTCAAATTTACGCGTAACGATCTATGCCCTATCGACAAGCTCGAAACAACCGGTTACATTTTCGGGAATTTCCGCAGAAACTGGACAGAATGTATCGATTAGTTTAAGGTATATTTAGTGCAGAGATTCGCATCAAAATTGGGCCAATCGACGTATAGTTTAGTGACGTAGCCGACCCGATGGCCTTGCATTTCAAGGGGGAGGTGTCAATTAGCTATGCCCAAACGGCGGATACTTTTTATTACTATCACATGCTGGTCTCGAGATATAATGGTAAGTATCTGATAAAATCAATTAACGTATCCTCTAGATACCTCAACTTTTCAAAATTGTCCTAATAATGGCATTATCGATGTGAGCAAGCAGAATCGGCTTCAGATCTCGGGAATTGGCGGGCAGGAAGGGTTAGATTCAGTAAAGTCAAATAGTTAAAAAATTCAAAATGAACTCTTCATTGAAATGAGAAGAAAAAAGAAAAAAAGAAAAAACGAGTTTTGGTTTTTGAATAAAAGCTATCTAAATTTGGTCAAAAATCGTGATTTTCAGTTATGAAGCCAACACAAAATGCCGCTGGACCTTCACCAACGCTCCCCCAAATTCGCAAGTTATGCTAAAAATCAATAGCTTCACGGAGAAAGCTGCGGATAAGGTGACGATAACCGGGACCAGTTCTAAGGTATAGTTAAGATGCTAATTACGAAAACTTAAATACGAAATTTAGTCCCTCGGCTTCAGCGGCTACTACTCCAATTGGCTCATCTACGGTGATAGGAAGCAAAATAATTTGGAAGTGGATTTTGAGAGTGATGCCGTTGAGGAATATACAAAAATGACAATTGATGCGGCGGTAGTAGGTAAAACATTAAAACGCTACAAAAATTGAAATTTTAGCTTTCCGGCTTCGGGAAAAAAGCGTAAAAATTGCAAATTTAAAATCGCGGTCTTTTTCAACGTCTAAAATACACTTATCAAGGCTCAAGACTCAATTTAGCTATTATTTAGATTGTTCTTGTCCTCCAAACCAAATCAACATTACCACAGCGCAGGCAATGAATTTGACTATTGGATTTAATGGAGACTATCCCTACTGTAGCGGCCTGGTTTGCCAGTGGACAATGTAAAAAAAGCATTATCTTGAGCCAAACATAGCTGATTTCAAGCCAGCTTTTCTCGGAATATAATTTGCTCCTGGAAATCAGACCCACCGACATTGCCTTGCTCTCCCGAGCCGACTCGTTCAAGGCGGTGGCCACAAATGATAACTCCAGGTTCCATTCTCGTCGGTAATGTCTGCATAGTTTTAGCTTGGAAAAGCCGATCGACCTCCAAACCGGGGTAGCCGTGCAGCTACTGGATCGATACGCCAAATTCACATTCAACGCCTCCGCAGCGTCGTATTCTACTGCGGCAAATTTGGGCATTGCCGGGATTGTCCTTAACCTCCAGCCGATTCCGTGTAGGCGAATTTAGAACCGCAGAGAGTTGGTGAGAGAAAGCGAGCGAATTTTAGATTGAGAGAGAGGGTGAGAGAGAGGGACAGAGACAGAGAGTTAGAGAGAGAGAGAGAGAGAGAGAGAGAGAGAGAGAGAGAGAGAGAGAGGGAGCGAAGTGCTTTTACCATCTTTTAGTCGCCTCTTTCCGCGCCTACAAGTGGGAGTTCGACTCACAGCACCAGATCCGACACATCTCCGGCGCCGCCCTGGACAAGCCATACGCCGCGGCCCACTACAGTTTCAACTCCGGTCACCAAGTAGTTCTTTTGACGATCTACGGCCCTTCCGCCGGCTTCCTGGTGCGCTGGGAGTCTGATGGGCAGAATTTGGAGCAGCAGATCGAGGAGGCGTTCAAGTGAGTGATTCCTGATTACGATGAGGCATCTGATGAACCCATTTTGTAGCATAACCGGCGCCTACCCTATCCAAATCCAAATTTTCACCAATAGCCTGACCCTATTAATGGTTCGAACCGAGGACGGAGGCTCCGACTATAACGCGCTGGTTTCAGTAGGTACGATTGGGGCTTAGGCTTAGGCCTCGGCTTAGCCTTAAGCTTAAGTTTTTCATAATTTTCTATTTACCAAACGACAACAATTAACTTCTCAGATCCGAACATTCGTCTCGTGAGCAGTATGGATCTGGGTTGCGGGGCCACGCACCCCTCCGCGATCATTCCGATGGACAAGAAGACTACCATTTTCTATCAAGATTTTTCGGATAACACGGGCGTTGATGGGCTGAGTTTAAGTTATAACGGGAATCCTGATTTTGCGCTGTATCGTGGACCATCTACTCGAGATGAGGACCAGGTTTATGGGTATGTGAGTTAGATGTGTGTTTCTTTACGTCTCCCGCTTTCTCACTGTCTCTCACACTCGTTCTCTCACTCTCTCTCTCTCTCTCCTCTCTCTCTCTCTCTTTCTCTCGCACTCTCCGTCTCTCTCCCTCTCGCACTCTCCGTCTCTCTCTCGCTCTCTATCGCTCTCTCTCTTCCTCTCTCTCTCTCTCGCTGTCTCTCTTTCGTTCTCTCCAGTATTGAAAAGCCGTCATTTCAGCAGTGACTTTTCCTGTGAACCTACAAATTGGCAATTAGGGCCTCCAAAGTTTGTTTTCGGCCGTTTCATCACGGTGGTCAGTAACAAAGTTGATGCTAATAGCTCGATAAGCGCGTTCTGTGGAAGTACGGGTAGGAATTTTCAATTTGTAGCAAAAAAATAAGTTTAGAAAAATCTCTGTGGGTGACGACGTTCACCACATCGAATGGGGTTCTAATGTCGCCAAGATACTCCCTGCCTTCCGACACCGCGAAGCGGTCCTACAGCTTTTCGGTGGAACATGTGAGGGAAGGGAGAGAGAGAGAGAGAGAGAGAGAGAGAGAGAAACACTAAAAGATTCTAGACTGGGGCTGACAAACGTGAGGTCCGCATCGATTTTTTGAGGAAAATTCCTCAAAATGGAACGCTAACGATAATCGCGTCGGATTCAAAAGGCTCCAAAACAGAAGTGTCAGTTTAATAATGCCACTTTAATCAGCATAAACTTCCCGCTTCAAAAATTAAAAATGACAATTATAGTTTCGACTCGAAAAGTCCAACCTGCCGGGCCAGCTACAAATACTCGAGGCTGTTGATGAATTACGATTGGACGTGCGACTCGATATATGGGTGTGGCCCGGATTTGTTATTACAGTAAGCGTAGACTCTATAGTTTCTATTCTTTTTAGATATTCACCCGGTGATACTTATACCACTGGTGGCATCGCTGCGGATTTTGATCGATTGCCGATTGTCATATTTATTCTAATGCTTGTTTTTGTTATTTGAGGAAGTATATATTGTCAAGTTTACCGAAATGTTCAGCTCGATGTGCAGACGAGGCTGGAAACCTAAACAAAGAGCAAATCTTGCAACTGAAAAATTAAATAACGTACGCCATTTTTATCAATCGCCTTGCATTTCATGCCTCCGAGCATGAACTCTTGCACTTTGGGTGTAGCTTCCTGTACTTTCTCGGATTCCTGAAAAAGCGGAAAATATATGACATTCTCTCTCTCTTTATCTCTCTCTCTCTCTCTCTCTCTCTCTGTCTATCTAGCTCTTTCTCGTTCTCCCTCTCCCTCTCTGCCTCTGACTTGCTTCCGTTTTACTAACCGTTTTCGCCGGCAATATCTCCACCTCAGATTCGGGCTTCTCATCATTGACTTGAGTGCGATGCTCGTGCACCATTCCCTGGTCCTAGAGAATTTAAAGTGTCATAATCCAAAGCTACGCACCGTTCCAAAGAACGTATCGGACTGACTAAACTTGGCGGAATTGGTTTTCGTCAGTTTGCCGTTTTCCATCATCCATGCCGGCTGTGTACTTTCATCCTGAAATTGGCAACTTATCGAGGAAGTTCGAGTGAGAGAGAGGAGAGAGCGGGAGAGTGACGGCGGACCTACTAACTTACCTCCTCCTCCAACTGAACCTCCTTTTGTTCAAATTTGGCCTTGTGAGTATCATCAACCTTTCCATTCTCAATGACGGCAGCAGGCTGAAGTTCGGGATCCTGCAAGTTGATTTTGGTGGTCTTTAGGGAAGGCGTCTTACCTGATTTTTCCAGAAGCTCCGCCCAAGTCCAAGCCTGAATCGGGGCAGTTTGGGCTTATCTAACTTCACTTTTTCTCGGGATTCAGCTGATGTTTCAGCGGATTTTGTCTAAAAATCCAAGCAATTGCCAGATTTATAATTTCAGATTACAGAATCGTCGTTTGGCAAGCTGCCAGCGAATTTGACGAGGCCGTCGTTGTACCCGGAAAATGGGTCATTCATGGCTTGATATTGCGCGACCTGATATTGAGCCTCCAGCTGGCGTTGGAGCTGAAAAAATAGTGAAAAAATTTAGGTTTTGAAGATTCAATTTCCAATTTTTATATGCAAAAATTAAAATTTTTGTAAGCTATGTCCTAGCATTTTTCAAAATTTCATACGAAATTTACTAAAACTGCAATTAATACAGTACGTCCTCCGGTTTAATTTAAAACTCACATGCGCCAGCCGCCCCGAAATATAATCGTCCATCATTCCAAAATTTTGGCCAGAGGCCAAGGCTACGGTCAAGGCAAAAACCACGAAGTTCAGTACAGTCATTGCAGTGAGTTTCAGGGTCAATATGCTGACCCGTTCGCCAACTTTCTTAAATAGGCAGGCTGATGAGAAATAAAAAAACTGTCGGCGGGACCGGTTTGTTAGACCGGGCGCCCCAAAATCGATGCCAGGATTTTGGGGTGTTCAGCCGGGGGAAGGCGGCGAATTACAAGTATTGGCCTGGGAATATGGTTTTGAGGGCCGATTTTGTTGGGAAACTGATCAAAAACTTGGAGAGAGTGAGGGAGCAGGAGAGAGAGAGAGAGAGAGAGAGAGGAGAGTAAGAGAGAGTGTGAGAGAGAGTGTGAGAGAGCGAGAGAGAGTGAGAGATAGAGAGAGAATGAGGGAGAGTGAGAGAGAGTGAGAGAGAGTGTGAGAGCGGGCGACCTGAGAGATGGTTCCCTTACTTTCCAAAATAGCTTTATTCAACTGCACAAAAGATTCGAATTAGAAAACAAGATCATTTTCCGGTCTGGCCATCGATAGCTGAAGTTGAGTATCCGTCAACGGTTCGTGACGACGACTCGTGGAGTACGAATTTTCCGTTTGCCGATCTGTCCGGGCCCTCCCTAAAAAATAACTTGGAAATATCTGAATAAAAGAAACCATTTAAAATTCGTGGATTTCTCCGAAGTATCAAACCCATGTTTTCCGTGGCATTTCCCCGCTTACCAATAGCGGTGCCAGATCCACGACATTTTCGGGCGAATTCCCGGTTGAACGCGATGGCGATCATTCTGAATCCGAAGTTTTTCGAGTGTTTTTCGAATTACCCATCGATGGCATGCACTAGAATCCAAGCAAGTGTCGTCAGCAAAAACTTGAGCATCTTCTCTTCCACCCATTGGGAGAAGATGAAGTAGGTGGCGAGTTCAAGGAGGAAAATCGTGCCCTGGAGGCACGCCTGAAAAGAATCAACTTTGTATTTCTTTTAGATGCATAAATCCAGTTGATTATGGCTTTGTTATCAATTTTGCGTTAACGCTCTCGCTCGCACCATGCGTAAGTGTCAATACAACAGTTTTTACTATAATCTATACAATTTTTGGTGGTTGTAAGAAGGCTAAGACGAATCCATAGAGAAGGTAGTTCATGTCACTTCAAATTGCTCAGAAGATCACCGAGACCGAGAGATTGGGTGCCTTACAAGGCATTACGACATGTAATCGTCGCGCACTCAAAAGTCATTTTTACTCCGAAAACATTAACATTTTATTGTTTATTTTCGAAAATATTTTACGTTTTTGTAACGAAATTAATTTTTCGAAATTAACGATAGTACTTTTCTGAGGTAACCCTTTCGTTTTTTGGCAGTAGCTTCAGTCCCCGCATGCGCGAATTTTGACTTCCGAGCCCCTTTAGGGCCTTCACAAACTACTACGCGGTTTTCAACGGGTGTCTTCCAGACACGAGTTCCAGAACTGAACTCTTTCTCAAGTACCACGAATCCGCCTTTAATACCTGTGTGACAAAGTGGATCTCGTTTTTCTTTCGGGCTTTCGCCTGCGCGTCGGAAATCCGGTCGACCAGCTAAAAAAAGAAATAATTTCGTCGGAATTTCGTGTGAAACTTGGCGAACCTGGCTCCCATGAAGTCGGCATTTCACAAAAGTGACCAAATCGAGAAGTACGATAAGGGCTATGGTGGCAACGGTCTTGTAGACGTCGTACCACCTAGAAATTAATAAAAAGGTCGATATTTCAATGCGCCTGAAAGCGCCTTATCTGCGTTAGAAATCATCATTAATGCGCATTATGAAATCGTAAGTTTCATTAATGCAATACCATCCGATCGGACCGCAAATTTCGCCACCAGCAAAAACGTAACCCCAAGATTCGTTGCTGTAGATGAGGCGGCAGTCGGCTAAATTAATTACATTTTTATTAGCTCTATATCAAGGTACTTAATAAATCGATACCTATTCGATAAGCCCAAATACTCGGCAAAAACGCGTACAGCCAAGCGAGAATGTTCAAAAATAGCACATTTCGCCGTGTGAAAAAGTAGTCGTAGTGTAGCGGAAAGAATATAGCGGTTACGCGGTTTATGGAGATGAAGAGGTGGCTTAAATCAATATAATTTATTACTGACTAAAAGCCGATATTACCTAGCGTTACAAGCATCATAGCAAATCAGCTGAAAATGCCCGAAATAAGCCGATACCTCAGCGCTTTTCAGTGAGGTTAATTTCCTAAAAACAAACGTTGAATTTGTATGGAATTCTTACATCATTAGCATGGGAGAAAAATAGAATAGAAAGCCGCAGCCATGACAGAATCCGGCAAGGGCTTGATTTCTGGCGAGTCGGCCAAAGGAATTCTGAATTTTTTAATTTTTAAGGTATCCTCAAGCCGTAAAATCTCGATTGCTGTTGTAATTTTGCTAATAATACGTAAAAGTCGCTAAACGATAATTTGTAGCAAAAAATTCTGAATTAAACCCAAAGCCACACCTGCATGGACGGCAATTTCGTGACCCACCAAACCACGGCTCCATTAGCGAGAATTCCGCTGAGCGAGGCCGAAAAATGATTTGATATACACAGCATTAAATAAATAAAGTCTAATCAGCATATTTGGCTATGCTTTAAACGTTTAAAGTTACAATTTAAGAAAACACATAGCTATTATTTTTAAAAACCCACAATAAACACGAAAAACCCAGTAATCTGGGACGGCTCGATCGCAACCGGGAGCATGAGCTTCAAAAATGTGGCGGAATGCGAAATGTAATCTGGAAATCAAAATCGGCTTCCTCACTGACTCACGATGGACATCCCACACTTATCAACCGTGAATTTTGCACTCGGCCGTCGAGCGTGAAATTGCTCGTTGCGTAAGGGACCACTTTCAACATTTTCCTTCAGCGTTGTTCGGTTGAAAGAAACGAAACAAGATTCGTGCAATGCTCTTTCTTTGAATTTGAATAGGGGAATTTTTCACGTTTCACTTCGCGGCCGAGGCCCAATTAGAGACCCCGGAGACGAGTTCACGTACTTCAGACACTAGGGTGTTTGGGGAGATCATTGAAGCATGGAAATTGGGTGGGGTTGTGGTTTGATCTTTTCCACCACCTGCTTTTGGCGCATAGGATATAGAAAAATTGTCTTTAGAGGCAGCGTTTTGTAAAATTTGTAAGTTGCAAAAAAAGTCAAATTTGTACCAAAAGGTACTCGCACCCCAAAGATTTGCACTTTATGCCTCAGTTTTGATACGACCGATCAGGTTTTAGCGATGTAAGTTGAGGATCCTGGATGGTGGTGTTATTTGTGTGGATCTTCCTCAACCAATGGATCGGTTATTGCACTTTTGGCAGCAGTTCTTATGTTAATTCTAGTTATTTGCTCGATGGAATTTCCACACCGTCTACAAGCGGCGCGCAACCCATTTAAAGGTGGTCTCCTAGCCACTCGATCAGGCCCCATGATAGCTTGGCACACTTTTTCGACCATCTTTTATGGTGCCATCTGAAAAAGCATAGACGATTTACTATGGATACGTAGTTTTAAAGTTTAAATGTTTGTTTCGGTTTTAAAATTTTCGGGTTTAAATGGGCGTCAGGCGGTCGTCCCCCAAAATCTCGAAAACTACCTGTCCGAGTGGCTTGGAAGGTTGTGCCATTACTAATTCGGGGACCTGATAGTTTTTCTGATGCGTTAAAAAATTCAGAATTGAATAAAACATGGTTAAATTGTGTACGCAAAATGGTTTTTCGCGATTGGTAACCTCGAACTTTTTCGAAGCAATTAAAGCGAACTTTACCACATGGCAACCCTGAAAGTTCAAAAGACTTAATGGTGTAAGGCGCCTGAACGAACACGAATAAGATCATTTATTAAATACAGTAATACGGTAAGATACTAAATTGTTTTACTTCTTCTGAATCTCAATCGCCACGCTGTGGATCGTCAGAGCCGCGGCTGTTCCAGTGGTGTTGACTTGGCTGGAGCGATAGTCCGAAGCAACACGACGCTGCTTCGAGATGAACACTTTTCCTGAAATGGTTTTTCTAAAACTAGTCCAAAGCTTAACACCAATTTTTGAGACACGGGCGCTCAAAAATTCAAATTAGGCAAACATCCACTTACTTATGAATTCCTTGTTGAAGAGGATGGCGATGAATCTAAAAAAATGGCGTGAACGTACGATAACCTAGGGCAGATCAGATTTGGGGCAATTTACAATTTTTGAATATGTGAAACCCACCCATCAAGCGAGTGCACCATAATCCAGGCAATCGTCTTGAGGGCAAACTTGGCCAACTTGTTGTCGGTCCAGTTGACGAACACAAAATAGGTGAGCAGCTCGAGGATGAAGATAAAGGCTTGCACGAATGACTGGAAAACGCGATAAATTCTCTCGTTCCTCCTCTCTTCTCTCTCTCTCCCTCTTTCTCTCTCTTCTCTCTCTCTCTCTCTCTCTCTCTGTCTCACGCTTACCCTATCCTTCCCTCTCTAGCTCTATCGCTCACCCGGTCTGAATTCCCGATACGGCAAGTACTGTACCTATCATAGTCTCGGGTACGGTACGTATTTTTGACGTGTACAATTAAGACAAACCCTTCGCTAAGTCTCCCATGCAAATTTGGAACGCTCACAGGCCAATTCAAAACTCTTTCCAAGGGTTTTGAAAAATCGCTCCGGGAGGCTATTTTAATTTCATATTCGACGGACTCGCGAAAAAGATCGAAACCAATGGAGGGAGGGTTGAGAGAGAGAGCGAGAGAGAGAGAGAGAGAGAGAGAGAGAGAGAATGATAGAGGCGGATAAAGAGGGATAGAGAGAGAGAGGGTAAGTGAGAAACTGTAGTGTTTACGGACCTGCGTGACAAACGTGATCTCCATGATTTTCCGATTGCGCGCCTGCGTATCGGTCGTAAGGCGGAGTAACTGGAACGGAGTGAATTGCTGGCTTAGAAACCTTAAAAATTACTTGTCTTCCATGTACCCGACATTTCAAGAAGGTACACATATCCAGGAAGGCGATAATCATCGTTAGGATAATTCCCTTATGGACGACGAAGGCCCTGGAAGAGAATCGGTTTTTAGGCATCTTGTTATTTTATTCATTGAAATAAATTACCATAATTTTTTAATGTTTTTAATATAATTAAATGATAAAAATTATTATATTCTTAAATTGGGTAATATTATTTAATACGAATGAAAACGAACAAAGGACTCACATCCCAATCTTAAAACACAGCTCCGTATTCAGGAATACGACTCCCCAGACTTCTTCACCATATTGGATCCGGCAGTCCGCTAAATAAATCGTCTATCTCCGATCAAACGGTATTTACGGTACCCCATCGCAAAAAGTAGAAGTTCAGCCCGATCGCCACCGCCCACACCAGAAAATTGATGAGGCGCACACGATTCTTGGTAAATATCATGTCGTAATACATTGGGAACCAGATGGAAATAATACGATTGAGGGAGATGGATAAATGGCTGAAAAATAAAGGTAGTTCAAAGGAATGGTACTTACCAATACAGGCAAGCATCGTAAAAGGTGTCCTCAAGCTGCCCAAACCAACTCGAGATTTTTGGGTCTTTCCAGGCTTTTATGTCACTAAAATACAGTGTTTTTGATGTTAGTGTGATTATGATTTTTGGGATTTTTAAAAAATTACGGTAATTAAGGCAATTAAAGCACTTACAAATATAGCATCGGAGCAAAGAAGAAGAAATATCCGCAAGCATGCAGGAAGCCAGTCAGCGATTGATTTCTCGCGATTCGGCCAAATGGGTTCTGAAATAATCGGGTTCCCCGCTGCTTGAAAAAATCTTCTGTAATTACCCTATGGTTAGCTAGTGTAAGTATACTATAAAAATTTCTATATATAAACGGTTTCAGTATCTACATTCAGTTAAAATTTAGAAAATTAAGGATTCGCTATAGTCAGAATATATGTTCTCCAAACACCAACTTACATAACGCCCTGAATTCTCTTAAATTAAAGGTTTCCCGCCTTTTAAAAAATTAATATAAATGCTAAATTTACTTTAAAAATCAGAATTTTTAGCTTTTTTGATGCCAACCTGCATCGACGGCATCTTCGTGACCCAACAAAACACGACACCATTTGAGAACATCCCGGACAGGGAGGTCTAGAAATTGGCCATCTTTCAAAGCGCTAAAATCCGCTTACCACCCATACCAAAATGCTAGCAACTCTATGCGGCTCCAGGTCGAACATTTCTGCAAAAATTTATTACTTTAAAAACTCCTTAGCCAAACGGGCATAGGAAAGACCACACAAAAGCCTCCTCAAATTTTGGCACAAAGCGTGCTAAAAAAATTCAGAACCCCACAGCGACTGGATCCACAAATTAACCGCGATAGTTTTTATCCCAAATTTTGTAGTGGTTCGGAAACTGGGGAGAGGCTGATCCCAGGTTCTGTGGGAGCCGACAACACCGACCGATCGTCAGAACGGGCGTCTATGAGATTTTCACATTCAGAAAGTTAGTTCTATTGGGATTTTGATGGACATACGGACTCCGGATCATTGGCACGGGAGACAGTGGCTGGTCATTGAAATTGCAGCATAGCTGAACTTTGAAGCCAAATTTGATGGAAAATCTATTAAAGCCGGTCTGAGTAAAAATATGTAACTTACGCATGAGAGAGAAAGCGAGCGGAAGAGAGAGGGAGAGAGAGAGAGAGAGAGAGAGAGAGAGAGAGAGAGAGCGATAGCGATAGAAAGAGACAGAGAGTGAGAGCGAGAGAGGCCGAGGGAGTTAGAAAGCGAGAGAGGGAGAGGGAGCGAGAGAGAGAGAGAGAGAGAGAGAGAGATAGAGAGAGAGAGAAAGAGGGGGAGAGGGAGAGAGAGTTAGACTCAAAAAATCTTTACTGCACAACTCATGTGCAAGCCACAAAATCAAAAGCCTATCAGAAAACTGGGAATCAGCTCTATGCAAGCAATCAGCTGCTAAAAAATACCGACCACCGGATGAGTTTTGTTTTCTATAATTTGCCCGGCGGGGATTGGATTTGTCCCCGCTTCCGTAAGATGACGCATCATGAAAATCGCGGAAATTATAAGTTCACTAAGTGCGGGTGTTTTCATACCATTGTTGTCGACGTAGAACTTGACCCATCATGTGTTGCGCTACGTTTCGCCGGACCGCCGAATTTATTAACAGGCTATCGTATCGTACCTCATCACGTTAGGTTACACGTTACATGCCAGACTTTCGCCGGCTTACCTCTACGTTAGAATTCCATGTTAGATAGCTGATAATTTTCTAGGTTTACCTATTTGAATTGTACTTTAAGTTTTGAATATAGGCTTTTTACACAAGGACGCTTGCCATGCTGTTCCTCAACTCATGATTTTGCCTGAACATTGCCAGAACGTATCGACAGGTATAACACCTTTTGAACTTGGCCTTTCCAATTGGGTGTTCCCATTGTTTCGAGTTTTGTTTAGTCCAGGGTTGAAAAGCCGCTTCGCGACTTTTCAACCCTGGCCCCATCTGACCCCCTCTTTATCCTTCACTTTGCATAATTGTCCTAAATTGGGATGACAAAAAAAATGAAAAACGCCCTCTTCGGCCCCTTTATATAGTCGACTCCCCACTTCCGGTCTATGCTAATTATTCCTAACAAAGAAGTGTTCACAAAAACTTAAATTTAATGTAGAAAACAGCTAATTTTGTAAAATCTGATATGTGTGCAGTCATCTCAAGACCGTTGCGCACCTAATGACGTATCACACATACCTTAAAATTCATCCCCCATCGAGATATCCTCCGGACAGACAGACGGAAGTGGATGCAAAGTGGCACACACACACACACAAACACTATTTTTTTATATATAGTAGGATAGTAGGATTAGCCTCTTCAGATGGAATCGGCCACGCAAAATGAATAGATACGGTAAAAGTTCATTGCCGTTTTTTGTGGCGCATAATTTTAACCAATTTCTGAACACTTTACGAAGCAATGGAACAAATAGTACGCAAGGTCAAAACGCAAGTTGAAGTTGTGTGTGCGCAAATGCGAAGTTGAAAATGCGCCATTGAAAAATATTGTCTCCGAGCTGAGGCACGGCTGTCCTCAATTTTTATGATAGTGGGAAGAGAGAAATTAAGCCCCAACTTTTAGACGACATCTATATTTTCGCCACCATATCGCAATAATTGCTAGGAACTTCCACGAGTTGATAATATATTTTTTCCGGGCAGCTTCTCAGAAGTTCTCAGTAATTTACTACTTCTCCGATCAACCCTCAGGAAATACCGTACGCTAATGGCTCACTCGTTTTCTTCCGTATTCCAAAAAAATATTATTCGTCCCGAGATGCACTTTGCATTTGCCTCAAATAAATTTTGTAAATCACGCCCTTCTATTTGGTGCATACTAATATTGCAAAAACAAGGAATAAAAACACAGAGCTGAAAAATACGCGTTACAATAACAACACTTCCGCGTTGTGGGGAGTTTCACGTCTACTTCGAATTGGTGCACCGCGACGGGTTGCTGATATCCAAAAAACAAACCACAGCTATCGCACGGTGATACTCTAATTGCACCACGTTTCCCAGGGAAATCATCGAAAATGCTTTCCCGCCAAGTGCACCCAGGGTTCATTTTCAGCTCCGTGAGTTGTTATGTATATTTTTGAAGAGGGCCGATAAGTACAGAAATTGGCCGGCCTTCAAAGCCAATTTTAGTGTATATAAAATTCTATAGAAACCTTATATTTATCTTGTTTTTACAGTTTCTTTTCGGCGTCGGCGGGCTGGCTGTCGGTGTTTAAGGAATCTGCGTTTTGCACAATTTTGGCCGGGCTGGAGCTATAGCGCAAAGTGAGTCGTTCCTTCGAGAGGTAGATTTTGCCTGAAAAAATATTTCTTTGGAAAGTTCGACACAGTTGCAGCATTAATGAGCTACCTTCGCAGGAATTTAAGCCCATGTTTCAGCTTTTTGACTTACGTATGAATTCCTTGTTAAATAGGATCGCAATAAATCTAAAAAACGCCGTTTTCGAGTTTAAACTCTGTAACCTTACCCATCAAGTGAATGCACCATGATCCAGGCGATGGTCTTCAGGGCGAACTTGGCCAACTTGTTGTCGGTCCAGTTGACGAACACGAAATAGCTGAGCAACTCGAGGATGAAGATAAAGGCTTGGACGAACGACTTGAAAGATTGTTCATGTAACTACCGAATGCTGACTTTTAAGATAGAGAAGCTTGAGCAAATGTATGCGCGAGACTGTGAGGTAGAGAGAGAGCGAGAGAGTGAGAGAGAGAGAGAGTGATACCGAATGATAGAAAAGCCTACGAACCTGCGTCACAAAGGTGATTTCCATAATACGCCGATTACGCGCCTGCGTATCCGTTGTATGTCCGAGCAGCTAAACCTCAAAAAAATTGGTTTTGCTATTCAAATTCTACTTTTCTGCCATGGACTCTGCACTTCAGAAATGTGCACAGATCGAGCGAGGCGATGATCATCGTTAATATAATTCCTTTATGAACGACGAAAGCCCTAAAATCGTGAAGATAGAGGTGAAAGCGGCACGCGACGCGCCGCCGGACCACCTAATGGCAGACGTGTTGCGGATATGTACCTTTGAAAACTTACATTCCGATTTGAAAGCACAATTCGGTGTTTAAGAACACGACTCCCCACACATCTTCACCATACAGTATCCGGCAATCCGCTAGGAACCGAATTTGCATTTACGATTCCTAATTTACCCAGCCGCAAAAAGTAGAAATTTAGCCCAATCGCCAAGGACCACACCATCAAATTCATGAAGCGCACACGATACTTGTTGAATATCTTGTCGTAATACGTTGGATACCATATCGAGGTGATTCGATTGAGGGATATTAATAGATGGCTTGAAAAAGCTAGCTTCAAAGCTGGATGCCTTACCAGTAGAGACAAGCATCATAAAAGGTATTCTCCAGCTGCCCGAACCAGCTTGAAACACTTGGGTCTTTCCAGGCCTTGATGTCGCTAAAAATAGCTTAAAGGGGCTGCGAACAGCCAAATCAAAGCCCTTTTGGGAGGCCTCTTTGATTTCTGGCAAATTGCCAGCGGGCGCTGCGGGACGAGAGCCCTCACCCTTTCGATTTCTGCGCGAAGTTGTTTTTGCCCGGTTTCTTTGTGAAAACACTATAATTCGCGCATTCTGAGCCCATTTTTGAAATCCTCACTCAATTTTAAATAGTTTTGGTGTTTTAATCATCAAATTTGGCCCAGAAACAGCCAAGAACCTGATTTCGAGGTGACAACAGGTAATTTCAAATTTGCGAGCTTACCGCGCCTCTAGGTGTACAGAGGCCTCCCAAGTACAGGGCTCCGATTTTCGGGCCGTCACTCAATTTTTGGCATTTCGAGCCCCTTTAAAATGTGGTTTATAAAGGCCTACAAGTACAGCATCGGGGCAAAGAAGAAGAAGTATCCGCAGGCATGTAGGAAGCCGGTTAGCGATTGGTTTTTGGCGATGCCGCCGAACGGATTCTAGGATTTTATCGTTGTTAAAGCGTTGTTGAGCTGGTACTGAATGTCTCCCTATCCATCTCTTTCTCGCGCCCCCTCCCTCCCTCTCTCTCTCTCTCCTCGCTCCAAACCTGCATCGATGGCATCTTGGTCACCCAGCAAAAAACGAAGCCATTTGAGAACATCCCGGAGAACGAGGTCTGAATGTTCCGAAATGATACTATTTCGGCCCTTGAGAAGGTCTGTAACCTACCACCCAAACAAGGACACTTGCCACTTTGTGCGGCTCAAGCTCGAACATTTCTGAAATAATATCTGAACTTTCTTTGATAAGAAGATCGCCAGCTGAGCGAAGTTTCTAATCGGATCCAGCGCTCAAAAAAACAATGGCTTGCAAGAGTGAGTCGAACTTGCTAGGCTCCTAAACAAGTCTCTAAAAATCAAGATGCTTATTTCTGAACAAATGAAAAGATGGCGATTTTTCGAGATAATTAGCCGTTTCGAGCCACTCGGCGGCAATCAAATTGGCCCCTGGGGACGTAGGTTGGCAGACGAGGGCCTGGTAGAATACCAAAGACCGGAAATTGTGTAGTCACCTTCAATTCCAAAGTTCAAAACATTCTAGCTAATTTTGTCGGGGGCTTGTTTTTTGAGTCTGCTGGAAATTGTTAAGTCTTTGCTAGGTAATGGGAAGCCCCGGAAGTATCTAGAGAAAGAGAGCGAGGGAGAGAGAGATAAAGCAAGCGAGAGAGCGAGAGAAATAAAGCGAGAGCGAGAGCAAGAGAGAGAGATAGAAGAGAGCGAGAGAGAGTGCGAGAGAGATAAAGAGAGAGATAGAGAGAGAAAGAGCGCAATAGAAATACTTATTGTAATTTTAATTATAGCCAATTAACGCCGAAATAGATTTTATTAGAGATGTCGCTAACTTTATTGTGATGCTAATTAAAAAGAAAAAGCATATCATCACTTTATCTCATCTGTATATGGCAGTGTATCAAAATTGGAAATAAGTACAATTCAAATCTAGGCATGTCGCCTGCCTCGTGAGGAATTCATCATGGGCTGAGGATTCTGAGGTTGAGACTGCGAGTTTTGTTGCGGCTGTCCATTGGAGTATTGTGGAGATTGGCCGCTCTGGCTGTTGCTCATTCCTTGCTGCGCCGGGGTGAGTGGAGGAGCCGATGGAGCACCACCGATCGAGTCGAAGAATTTTTTGTTGAGTGCTTGGGTTTCCTGAAAAAAATCTTAAAAGATTATTTTTCGGGGTTACCGTATCCTTGCAAATTACTGTAAATTTTGTCGGGTGGCTGATTATTGTCATAAGTAATATTCTGTATTTCTACTTACCTGAATTCGCGTCTGATTCGTATATTTATCCCCTTGGTAGTCGGGCAAGTATCCCGGTTGACAAGTCGTGCAACCGCCGCCACCGCCGCTTTGGCCTAAAAATTATGATTCGGTTTTTCCGGTAGATTTTAATCATTACGCCATGAAAAACCCGAAGCCTTAATTAGATAAATTAAATAGGTTGTTATAAAACTTTATGGCTACGGGCTTACTCTGATCTTTCTGTGCGGTCATCGTTGTCTGGGCAGCCAAGGCGAAACATAGATAAGCTGAGGTGACGAGAAGTCTGAAAAAAATTATTCAAGCCTACATGAATGCAAAAAAATAGATTCTTGTTGCTGAAAGTGACGGACGTCTTTTTAAAATTGTTTGATAATTTTTTACAAGTATATAAATATATAGTATTTGAAATGAATTTTGGGTTTTCGACGATTTTTAAGCGTAATTATATCAATCTAAGTAGTAGCTTATTCGATATTATTTTTGAATTTTTAACTTACAATCTCATCTTTAAAGTATAAGAGGGAGGTGGGTCAGCCCGAAGTCGAAAGAGCAAGGGCGGATCACTCCCCCCTCCCCCCCCTTTTTATATGGGCCCTGGACCCGGAGGAGGTCGACGCCCCAACTTCAACCCGCGGCGAACAGTGGTCCCGCCCCGAAAATAGGGCTATTGAGAGGCCGAGAAGAGGGCCCCTATCGTCCAATGGCAAATAGAGGCCCATCCCCGCGGCGCCATACCGGTCGATGACCGTTCCGCAGGGCTGCAAAAATGCTGTGAAAACCTGTACCTGGTGGTACTTTGAATTTAAGGTATCTGGGGTATTTTGAGGTGTGGAGCACAATCCAATCATTCTCTAGGTTTGCGTATAAGAGCTTTATAGATTTGTATGTGGTTGTTTTATCTGGTAGAAACGCGCGCCTTGTGGTTGCTTGAATTTGAGTATCTGGAGACACCCTCATCAGTTTAAGAGCATAAAACCATCGCATTCTGAATTTCCATCTTGCAGCTTCATAGAGGTGTATGTTATTGTTTGAAAAACGCCTACCTCGGTGTCCATGTAATTTAGGTATTTGGAGAGACTTTAAAGGCATAATGACGGCATCCTCTGTCTGTCGGTATTTAAGCCAACGTTGTCCCCTTAAAGGGCATGTTAAGTGACGCTTTTTTTTTTGAAAAAGCAAAGATTTTTGCCGCGGCCGGGGGTCGAACCCGCCCCCCCGCTCGGGAGGCGCGGATGCATACCGGTCAGCCACAGCTACAATCTGGTGAGGAGGTGAGGGGCGCCCCAAGCCGCAAAGGAAGAGAATTGTCTGCCACGGCACGGGCAGGCAGTGCGCGCGGTCGCTACGTTCATAGGGTGTACACGTTGGGACGAGTACACGGCCCCTCCCTAAACGTGCGCTTTAAGGCGTGGAGTTGTACCATAGTTGTCTAGATTTTAATATCACAGTCTTGTAGTCAGGTATATAGGACGTTCATAGCTTTGGTCAGGGTGCAAATGCATATTATCCCTTGATAGAGATAAATGCTATAATTTCATAACTTTAATTCGACTACCATTACATACATCTATTTTATATCGAAAAAATTCTAAAAGTCTACGCAACTTCTCATGACTTTTGCCATAAATACCATCGAATCAGCGAACAAACGCGTGGGCACAACACCGAACCGTCGACAAACATTGCCCAAGTGAAACGGCATTTTTCGGCAGCAGCAGCAACCAGCCAGCACTTGAAAATGCTTCACGCGGCCCAGGGTCACAAAAATCGCAGCCTAAGGGATGATGGACCTCGAGTGGCCAGCATGCCGATCACTGAGCATCGGTGTGCACCGGAATTCGGGGAATGCTGCGTACGGACAGCAGTTGCAAATACGAAAAAATCAATTTCCGAAGACCTCAATTTTGAAAACTTCGCGCAGCATTTTTCTCAGCTTTGTCGCCCGGTTCTACTTACCGTTGGATGCCAATTTTTTGATATTGTGTCGAAAACGTGAATTTAAAATTCTAAAACCGAGATTTTATGAAAAATGTGCTTTTGGAGCAATACAGCCCAAAGATTGGGTATGTAAATCACCACCGCCACGACCCTATGACATAGATAAAATCTAAATAAAAACGGCAAAAATTTATTGTTATTAACGTGGTTAATAAAGTTCGGAGCTCGTTTTCGAGGTTCTCCCAACGATATTCGCCGGTTTGACGGGCCACTTGTTCATGACGTGCATCGCGGCTTGCCATTTCATCGGCCGGATCGGGGCTACCTGTTGGGGAGCTGCACGCGGGTTTAGCTTCTAAAAGGCATATTTGTTAGTAAAATGTTAACAAATGACTGAAAATTGTACCCGACATCAAATTACATGGTGAGGAGCCGTGACGCGAGCGCTACGCTTTGAAGTTACCAGCGAATGACGATACAAGTCAACTTTCTCAGCGAGTCGCCCTGCGCCTCGCGGGTCGGCCCGACCGCAGTGAATCGTACGTCTCGGCCTCGATGAGCATCACTTACCCAATAAGCCCTTTGCAGCCCTCTAAATACCGCTTTCCGGTAAGCTCTCGTTGCGAGCAGAAGGGCCAGATTATTTCCAATGCTGTGCAAGCAACTCCAGGCGCTGAATATACCAACCACTGGAAAGAGCGACAAGCGTCATTAGGGGGCAATTTGTACTCGCCTCCCAACGCCACTTTCCATTCAAGGTATTTTAAGAATACGAGGATGAAGAAACTATAGGGCATTCCCAAAAATATGGCCAGCATTAGGGTCTAAAACGGGTGTTTTAGAATGGCCACATAGGACTGCCTTGTCTGTCCCTTTAAGGCGAAAAATCTACCATTTGTTATTTTTTTTTGCATACTATAACGTTATACCTCTGCAAATGTAAGCGTGCTTAAAGGCCTCTGGAACGATGGTCTTCGCGAAAAAGAAAAGACGTTTGCACGGGGCGGGGTCGAACCCGCACCGTGAGAATGAGCGCCCGGCGCGCACATTATACCAGGCTCACCAACTGGGAGGAGCGGCGGAGAGGGATGAGCTGCCCGAGCACCCCCGTTCCCTACGCGGCGCTCCTATGTACGCCGTCACGATGTAGGCGCTCTGCAGCCAGCCGCAACCTCCGCGGCTGAGTACCCCAGCGTCCCAGAGACCTTTAATGACCACCAGAATACCTGCATGGCAAAGATGAGCGCAAAATACTGTTGCATATTTCTGGTCCTCCGGCTAATCGTTGGATCTCGGTTTACCACCAGAACACTCTCCATGTTGACGAAGCAGACCAGCGAGTAGAAGACGGTGATAACGCCGGCCAGGAACCCGACAAAGAAGAGGTAACCGCGCAGCTCGCCCAGGTTTTGGAACAGGAATATGTCGTTGATGCCGCAGAGCTCTTGTTCGGCGGAACATATCTGGAAAATCGCACAAATAAAACTACTAATTAAATAAGATCTTCTAATTCCGTTTTTGGACAGCGTTGGCTCTTTTTAGGCCGTTACGAAGTTGCGCTATCATGATGTCGAAATTCAGAATGTCGCAATTGATTGCGTCGAAATTTTATAATGTCGAAATTTCATAATGACGAACGTCTTTCGACGTTAGGAAGGCTTGACGCTATGAACTTCGACACTATCAACAACGACCCTATGTGTTTCAACCCGGTGAATTTCGGCATTATTCTATCTCAGCGTTCTGTAATGTCATCTGAAATTTCAATTTTATCAAGTTTGGAAATCCCGAACTTTGGTATTAGAATCTCGGACTAGCTAGCTTCCCTCACCTCCTCCGCATTTCCAACAATGTTTCCCCGTGCGTAGGACGGCCAAATCACGATTTGCGCGGTGGCAACCAATGCCAGGTCAATGGCATAGATCAACCGCTGACACCACTTATAAAATAGTCGATGACGATGCGTACTTTGTCCCGTTCGCAACACTCCGATGTGCAGCACGGAGATGGTCGTGTGCCCGAGGACGCCGATGTATAGGCTCTAATTGTGCGAATGTTCGATACTTACCAAAAACATATTACCAAAAACGAACAGAATCGAAGCGTGTTCATCGGGAAGGGGCTCAGCACCTTGCAGGCAAAATACGGCGCGTAGAAGATCGGTTTCAAGGTGAGCATCGTGGTCTCGGCGAAGGCGGCTGACATCTGGGATGTTAGGGTTGTTTCTGTTATTTTATCTGGGTGGCTCTCTCTTCTCCCTCTCTCCTCTCTCTCTCTCTCTCTCTCTCTCTCTCTCTCTTTTTCTCCCTCTCTCTTATTCACTCTTGTTGTCTCTCTCCATCTCACGCTATCTCTCTTTATATCACACTATCACTCTCTATCTCACGCTCTCTCTCTCTCTCTCTCTCTCTCTCTCTCTCTCTCTTTATATTCTCTCTTTTGTTCCTTTTTTGTCTCCATCTCACGCTTTCTCTTTTTAGCTCTCCCTCTCTCACTCCTCCTCTCTCTCTCTCTCTCTCTCTCTCTCTCTCTCTCTCTCTCTCTCTCTCTCCATCTCTCTCCCTCTCTCTCTCTCTTCTCTCTCTCTCTCTCTCCTCTCTGTTGTTCCTCTTGTCTCTCTCTCAGCTCCTCTCTCTCTCTCTCGCTCCCTCTCGCTCTCTCTCTATTACTCAAACACTTTCTTCAATTTTAATAAAAGACCACCCACCAACAAATTCAACTGCGAAATTTTATATTCCCTGGTGAGTGGTGCCGCTCCACTGATGATAAAATATGCATTCAGACCAAATAACAGCGTCCCAAATGCCCAAAGAAAATAGAATAGCCCGATAATCCATATTTCTTCGTCAGCGGATGGGTGAAACATACGCTACCGAGGATCTGATTACGAATTGCTATAAAAATCTGGTCAGACAATTTCGCGAGCAGGTGTTTTTGGTGGTAGTGGCCCATTGTGAGTGCCAAAATTACGGATGTTGGCTGAAATGGGCTCGCACCTGTTTTTATAATCAACTTTAGGAAATACGCCGGGCTCCGTAGAGCAAAGAAACTCGTGAAAAGGGGGGTTTTCCTTTTAGAAGACCGCACTTTATGAGGTCGAAATTTCAATTTCGCTATTACCCATCCCTTTATGGTATGGAATTTTCCCTTTATGGTAGCAAACCGGCTAAACGGGCTCTCAAAAACGCTGCATGGATAATATGAACCAGCAATGTCACCAAAAAAAATACATTCCGGCCTCGAAAACTTCGATTTCACGGTTTTTAGGCAGCAGAAGAGAATAACCTGCAGTACACGGTTTTTGCAACAAGAAAAACACGGCATCTTAATCTATGGATTCACACGTCTTTTGCCTGCTTGCATAGATTCCCGAAAGCACTGAGCCGAAGAGACGCAACGCCTTTCAAAACGCCACCCATAAATAATTTTTTGGGCCCTTTTTAGGGAAAATTTGACACACGGAACTAGGTGGAGCCTGTTTCCTCCGCGAGAAAAGCCAAGACTCGCGAAGTTTAGATCGCGGCGATATCGGGGAGGTCCGGAAGAGCGGAGGATACCTGGGGGGGAATCTGCTCCCTACATCTTGCCCTTTCGATCCGAAACAGAAAGCTTTTCTCTCGTTCCCGCCTTCTTATTCACTAAATTTTGACCTATTATTTTGGTCATTTTTGCTAATAAATGATCATCAAACGAAGCTGGATCGCCTACGGCAGTGCATTTGTCATTTTTATGATTTTTCTATTGACATCGCGGAGTAAAACAGGTATAAATATGGTTCCGATTTTTTGTGGAATATTTGGCCATCGTAACGCCAAATTTTAGCGCATTTCTAAACATCAAATATGTTAAATAAATAAAATAAAATAGAATAAATTCAAAATAGTTTAAAAGTAATATTTTTACATTTCTTAAATTACAGTATCGTTTTGGTTTAATGTTCTTGCCTGAAAACAGTTTGCTGAAAATTCCAGTAAGAAGATTTTTTTATATATTCGTTGGATTTGGCGCTATTTGACATTAAAATTACTAAAATTCCAGAAACAAACGATATCGATGCCCTAACCGCCAGTGAGGCAATGGAAGCAATCGAGCAGCAAGAAATCTTCATAAAAGAAAATTTTGAAAATTCGACGGAAATCGATTACGTTCGAGAACAGTATTTTGAGCAGGTATTTCAGTTATAGCCTTTCATTCCTATATTTCAGCTTCAAAGCCGGGTAAATCTCTTAAAAGAGGCAAGAAAGGACTATGTGACTGGGTGGTTCACCAGAAAGGATTACCAGAATGGGTTCGCGAAGTTGTATAACGGGATTGTGCCGGAGGTAGGATACTCTGAAATTAAATTAAAATAGTTTTTAAGGTTTTTTGCCCAAATTTGGTTCGAATTGGGAACGTCAATGATGGCGGGAAATGGGTTTGCAATCCGAAAGCTTTGCCAGGTATGTGGGAAAGAGAGAGGGAGTGAGAGAGAGACAGGCCGCTAGTAAGAAAGTATTCTTCCAGATAAGTGCGCCATCATGTCGTTGGGCGTAAATGTCGATGCAACTTTTGAACGGGAAATTCAGAAGATCTCAAACCAGCGATGCCGGATAAATTCTTACGATCCGGTTGGTGACCTAATTCGGGTTTTCTGATATATCGTATGAGATTTTGGTTAGATGGACCCCGGATCAGCCATGGCAGGTCTGGAATCTCTAAACGTCCATTTCCGGCAGGTAGCCATCGGCGCCGAGGATAATCTGAAGGTATGTTACTATATTTTGCCGTTTATTAAAATCTTTCGTGTTTCTGGCATAGCTAAGGTGTTTAAAAGCCCAAAAACGCAGTTTAAAGTACCTTCTTTAGAACCGCCAAGTCAGTGTCCTCACCGAAATGCAGCGGTTATCGATTGCAAAACTTGAAATGCTCAAGATTGATATTGAACGTAAGTCAATTTTTTCTTCGCGGCATTATTACTTACCTCGATGACCAGGCCATAAAACTCTTTTAGTAAATGAATTTTCCGTAATGCCAGGGCTCGTGGAGAAAACGGAATTCTGTCAGGCGAGCGAAATACGTTTTTTCACCAATCGGTATTTTTTAGATTTTTATCGAAATCCACGGGAACCCGGAAGAAACCATTGATCTCATCGTGTTGTTGGCCAAAAAGGGGTAATTTTATCGATTTAAGCAACTTAGATTCCGAATTTCCACGCTAAATTGGATAGCAAGACATAATTTTAGATACCGTATGTTCTCCTACGAGATTAATGGGTATCACCACACGCTAAGCGAGTACTCCTTCATTCACGACAATTGCCTGAAGCAGTACGGCGCGGTACCTGTGGTCAATTATTGGCACCTTGTATAATTTATGGATCGGGATATGTACAAGCAATAAAAAAATTATGGATGATTAAATAAAATTTTAAATTAAAAAAACTAAATTATAGATCAGATCGATTCACGCGTTAAAGATATACTCATACTTATTACTCTGCCAGCCTTTCCTTCTCTGATATTACTTGTTTCCGTCAAAGGCCGAGTGAAGGGTATCAGGGCACATATTGATAAATATATAACTTATTAGAATAGTACAAATTATTATTTAAATTCGTCAGAAAATAATAGATAAATTAGAATAAACCTAATTGTTAGCTCTAGATTCCATCGATCGAAGGTATCGGCATTTTCCAGAGTCGATAGTCGTGGTAGTAGGTGGCAAGTACGTAGGCCATTGTCGTACGATTGGATTTAACCTCGCTGATCCAGCTAAATATGATTAATAGGTGTTGAACTTCAACTTTTCGCTCCCCAAAGCCGCAGCTACAAGGCAAAAACCCACTTCTCATATTTCATCGGGCCATCCGGCTCTAACCGCAGCTTGTTCGTCGTTGTAGTTCGGAGCCGGTCAAGGGCCTAGAAATCATATATGCGATTTTTAGTAACATGTCTATACCGCTTCTACCCATTCATGGGGCGTTTCCGTCTTCCGGAGTGGTTTTCTCAAGCGCTTGATGAGGATTTCTGGATCTTTGTTGTAGACGACGGGGTGAACTTTTGCGGGTGTCGCGCCGATGCCGCAGGACCTAAAAATGTACCAAAATACGAGAAGAAGCCAAGTAGAGAGCGAGAGAGAAGAGAGAGAGAGAGTGAGAGAGAGAGTGAGAGAGAGAGAGCTAAAGAGATCAAGGCTTCGCAAAGCACTCACCATGTAGTAGGCGCAACATGATGCGCCACCCAGCCCAAACCCTCCGCCCCATCCGGCTTCAGCCCAAACTTCAGAAACTCATAAAAAGCCTTAGATGCAGTATGCACCGATTCCCCGGATGTGCCGCATTTTTTGTGCGTTCTAAGAAGATGTCCAAAGCTTGAAACCAAAACTTACATACAAACATGCCCGTACATCGACACGAACCTCTCGACCGGGTCGCGCCACACAAACATTCTGTGGTTTTTCGGGTTATCTAGGTCTTGTTGAGTGGCCATCTTTGCCGCGGTGTTTGGCGCCATGCACCAGTGGCTGAAAATCAAAGGTATTTGAAGTTTTGTTTTCCATAACCTTCCGTCCGTAAGGCGGGAAGCTGTTTCTTCGGTGATCACTTCTCCTTGTTTCCGAAGCATAAGCTCGCAAAGCATCTGACAGTTGAATAATCTCTAGTTGCTCGCTCTCTCTCTCTCGCTCTCTCTCTCTCCTCTTTCTCTCTCTCTCTCCATTCAAACCTTTCTCATCTGCCGCGAGTTGGATTTTGGCGTAGCCGCATAGATTAGCCGCCCAAGCATCTACAAGCATTGTAAACCACTAATTAATGGAAATAATTTTACCATTCTCGAGCAGCTTCGGAGTTTCCGAATTGGTACCGGAGTCAACTCTTCGGTGTTATTGCCGGAGGCGATGAACCAAGATGCGCCCTGAAATGGCAAAAATCTAGGAGGTTTTCCAGATCAAAGCGGACCTGCAGCTCCAAAAAGTTTGTTAGATAGGGATCCAATCTAATATAACTGCAAAAGCGTGATAATAAATGCGCAACTCTCGCCAGAAAGGATTTCTCGCTACTAAAAATTACTGGTTTTCTGCCCCTCGCTCTCTCTCCCTCGCCCTCTCTTGCCCTCTCTCTCTCTCTCTCTCTCTCTCCCTCTCTTTGTAGGGCTTCGAAAGAAAAGCCAGGCCCCATAAATCCATATATTTATATGGGCAAAGCTACCGGTCGCTTCTGAAGCACCCACCCATGGATTGGCACTCGAGACAAACTCATACGTCGTCGGGTCAGCTTCCACCTCAGCCACAGCCAGCCGGAATGTCAGGCATATAACGTACAGTAGGAATAGAAACATCAGTGCAAAATGACTTGCACTACTTCCGCTTCATCTTATATAGTCTTCTGTTAGGCTGAGGGCCCCGTGGTTTTGAGGTCATTTTTTGACCCGGGAAGTTGCGAAAACCTGATGCCGATGTCTGATTAAGGCTCATACCGACCACTGCTGAATGCAACCACACCTATCTGTCTAGCATCTGGTGTCACCCATCCTAAATGTCCTTTGCAACTCTTGCCCCCCTGTCAAAAGATCAGCACCAGCAAAGCCGGGTATGTGCGCGAGCAGCCGGAATATCAAGGTCATCCTCAAAAAGGCACACGCGCTTGTGGCACCTCTGGAGAACGAGGAACCAAAAATTGGGGAAAACGGTATGGTCGCAAATGGTCGTCCATTTACGGCAGTTTCGTTAATGTAATTTACTTTACTTACAAGGAGAGGTTTTTTAGTGTCCACGGAGTTTGAAAATCGGCCAAGCCTATTTTATGCAGAATTTTTCGCTAATTAAAACCTCGTTTTCAGAAACCGCGAAACGAGCACAATCAAAAAGTTATGACGCTTTAAAGGGCGAAAAATGGCAAAATTTAGCCATTATGGGCATTTTTACACTTTAAAAGGTCATAACTTTTGAAATATGATTACTTCGCAGATTCTGAAAAATACGTTTTGTTCAGCAAAAAATTCTGCGTAAAATAGGCTTAGTCCCATTTCAAAACTCCATGGAACACTAAAAAACCTTTCCTTGTTAGCTCACCCCGATGTGAAGAAGCGCAAGATGTTCCATATTTTCACTTTTTTTTCGGAACTTTTGACCATGACCTAAAATACACTCAACTTCAACTATAATTCATGCTAATGCCATTTTAGCCAGTTATAGCAACGACAAATACCCCCTGTGAAAACGCGATAGAAAAGTTTTTACTTTTTTACAAGTTTTTACATTTAAAGATTTCTACTTTTTACAAATTTTTAAGCCCAACAAAACAAGATGAAACGTGGTTTCCACACGGTGTCCACACAAAACTATATTTCGGCAATTTTGGTATTGTGATATATTGTTTTGGATCTACATTCAATGGAGTGTGAAAAGTATCCTCTGTTTTAGAATCTTTAGAATTTCATTCCGAGATCGTATATAATAAAATATCTCTATTTTCATTCTTTTGCCATTGGTCCATGGTAACAAGACGTTGGCGTTTCATCTTTTGCTAAGTCAATTTCCGCGAAGTTTCTATGCAAAACTGAAATAAAGCTTATTTTAGTCAAAACTCCAAAACTACAAAATTTCTGGGGCTGCAAGTTAGTCCTTTTGTTGTTTGGGGTTTGATACACCTCCGGGGCCGTGCTCAGATCGATTGAAAAATGCAAAATCTACCAAACACCGGAAAGGATTTTTTGGACATTCTGTCTATTTTTAAATCCTTGGTCAGTGATCATTTAATACAACTCTATGTTATAGAAATCATGTGACGTCATTTCTAAAAACCACAAAGACGATACTTTATAATAAATATAAGCTTATACTCGATAATAATAAATACATAATACATAAATATAAAAAATATCTATTGTTCTCTATCATCGGGTAGCGCCGGCATCGGCTTGTTCCAGAGGCGGTAGTCGTGGTAGTAGGTGGCGAGTACGTAGGACATTGTCGTTCTATTGGACCGTACTTCGTGCATCCATCTAAAATGGTAATGGACCTTTAGGCTCTAAACAATATATATCCACTATTAATATAGCGGACTTACTGGTCATATTTTTTCGCCTTATCCGGGTCCAGTCGGGCGCTGTTCGTGGTGGTGGTACGGAGGCGGGAGAGTGCCTATCGATTTCTGTTGTATAATTTTAGAGTCAAATGCCTTTCCAATCCAAGCCCTGGGCGCTTGCACTTGCTGGAGAGCACCTCGCAGTCGCCTGATTAAAACTTCTGGCTTTGATGAGTAGACGACGGGGTGGAACTTCCGAGGGTTTACACCGATGTCGCAGGACCTAAAATACTGGCTCGGACAGAGAGAGAGGAGAGGGGGGGGGGAGAGAGAGAGAGAGCGAGAGAGCGAAAGAGAAATAGAGAGCGTCGGCAGTAGCCAAAGCAGGATTGAGAGCAAGAGCGAGAGCAGAAGCCACAAACAGAAAAAGAGACCGAGAGCCCATTGAGAAAATTATTTAAAGAAAAGTGCTACGAAATCTGCAATTTTAGCGTGTTCAAAAAATATCGATTTGTTTCGACGTCTGTAGACAAAGTTTTTGCGGGACACTTCTATATTTTTTTCCTCGACACGTCGCTTACCAAGAAGTCGGCGAAATGTGATGCACAAAAAATTCGGGCGTCTTCGCCCCTTCCGGTGCCCTCCCAAATTGAAGGTATTCGTAGAAAGCCTTGGCAGCCACGTGAATTGATTCTCCGGCTGCCCCACACCGTTTTTGCCGGTTGCTGAACAATCCTTATTATTTAAAACTCAAGCTCACTCGCAAACGTGACCATACATCGACACAAATCTATCAACCGGGTCCCGCCACACAAAAATCTTGGTGTTTTGCGGGTTGTCCCATCCTCGGAGCAATCCACGTCTAGCTGGGTTTGCCGTATCGAGGCACCAATGGCTGGAAGTATCGTTTTTAGATGCAAATTTATTAAAACCGTCCACTGGTGAGCGCGTCTTCCACCTGTTTGGTGATTTTCATGCCCTTCTTGCGAAGGAGGATCTCGCAGAGTATCTAAAAAATGAATACAATTGCGGAGTGAGCGAGAGAGAGAGAGAGAGAGAGAGAGAGAGAGAGAGAGAAGGGAGAGAGATGGAAGAGCGAGGAGTGAGGAGCAAGAGGGAAGGCGAGAGAAGGAGAGAGAGAATGAGAAAGAGAAGAGAGAGAGAGAGAGAGAGAGAGAGAGAGAGAGAGAGAGAGAGAGGAGAGAGAATGGGAAAGAGATAAAAGAGAGAGAGAAGGAGAGAGAGAGAGAGGACAGAGAGAGAGATAAGCCATGTACGTATCTATCTTACGCACTAACCTTCTTCATCTGCCTGGAATTCGACTTCGGCGTAGAAGCGTAGACGAGCTTTCCGACAAACTACAAAAAAAGTCAGGCTTCAAAAATTAGATATGACCATTCTTGAGCAGCTGGGCAGCTTCCGAATCGGCACCGGCCACAGCTCCTCGGTTCCGTTGGGGGTGCCCACTTCCCAGAATACTTGCTGAAAACGGGATACGCTAACGTTTAGAGTGTTGTTGCGGTGATTGAAAAAATTCGGTAAAGGTTTCTTTGATTTTTAATTGTTTTTACCAAATTAAATAGTTTTTACTAGCTTCTATTCTGCGAAATACATCTTATTTTAATTTTCTAAAAAATAGAAGGACTAAAGTCTAAAAACCACACCTGCGGATTTCCATCTGAGACGAGCTCATAGTGGTTCGGCCTGACTTCCGCCCCGGCCAGCTGCCCGAGCACTAATAGACAGTATAATATCAGGGCGTACATGGAACGTAGTGGCAGTCAAACGACAGTTTTTGGCCTGCTAAATATGCAAAAACGCCCTCCCCCTGCCTCGGCTAATTGACGACCTTGTTCGCGTCCACGTTCCTCACGGTCTCGAGGTCACGCCGGCCGCCGTCTTATTCGAATGGCACCGGGAGTCTCGCTATCTATGCGACATCTCAGGCGGAGAGAGCGCCCTGTGAAAATGGTACACCGCCTAAACCCACCCCGCCCCAAGATCAGCGCCAACGAGCCGCCACGCCAAAGAACCGGGCAAGAGGTGTAAAGGGTCATCGAAATCGACGTGTTTCGAAAAACCGGCTCTAATTAGCGGTCCGCTTGATTTGATATTTGCATGGATGGCAATCAGAGGTACGGAAGTGCAATTCCAAAGGACAAGGAACAAAATTTTCCAGGAATGGCGGTAAGTCGAAACCCAGAATTTGATGAATTTGAAGATGGAAATCGTAAAAGCCATTAGGGTAAAAACTATGTAATTTTTGGAAATTGTGACTTTCTTAATTAAACTTTCGACAGTATGACTTTTTGTCATGAAGACTTTCGAAGAATGTATTTTCAAAATTTTGAGAAAGATTTTGATGGCGCGTGTTGCGATCTTTGTTCGATCCAGTTCATAGCGCTCGATGACGCTTCCGGAACCGCTCGGGCGCTAGGGCTTTTAGATCATAGCCTGAGCATCCACAAGAATTTTTGGGTTGCATGTTTTGCATGACACAATTTTTTCACACTTTAATAATTTTTAAACGAAATAACTTTTTCAGGACACTTTCAAAACTGTTACTTCAAAAACGATGTTTTTATTGGTTGTCCAAGGGTCGGCAAACCCTGAGAAAAGCGTAGTTTTGAAAGCGAATTCCAGAATTTTTAAAAAAACTGTTGCGCACCAACGCCCGAAAAACCTTTCTTTTCACGGTTTTAAAAGCTCAACCGTCAGATTTCAAATTTTACCACATCAAAGGACCATTAAGGATGCGGGGGTTTGCTTAGGCAAAAGACAACAACCCCCAGAAATTTTGTTAGCACCCGAAAATTCTCGTTGGCAAGTCACCGTTTTCTTGCCTCATTTTTCCACTTCGTCACTTTACTTTTTTGGAGCGATAGAAACGGTTTGCGACAAATTTTTGAGGCTCATCAGTATTCCGCTCACAGCTTGCCTGATAAATTCCACATCACCGGTTCGAGGGAAAGCAGACGCTGGTTCACACATTTTCAGCTTCATCGGTATTCCACCGAACGCTTACTTAATAAATTCCACACATCGACGATTCGAGAAAAAATCAGGCGCAATTTGACCCATTTCAGCTTCATCTGTATTCCACACATAGATTACTGAATAAATTCCGCCCCATTCCACTGGTGTGTTCCAGAAAAGGCCCGTCTCGCTCCAGTAGAGTGCAAATTTCGCAAAGAACCCGATGGCGTAAACAACATGCCTGCCGTTGCCCAGCCCTCGTGGCTCATTTCGGCCATTTCTCCCCCTTTCCCGCCACCTTATCACCCCTTTTGTTGTTTTGAAAAATGGTTTTGTAGTCTGTTAATGATAAGGAAATGGGTAGTATTAATAGGGAATTGTAGCGGATTGTTTTCAGATCCCGATCTGATCTACTATCCCCACCTAAACCTCAAAGATGACTGACTGCGGTGAGTTGTTCAGAATTTTTCATTTTTCAATGTTCAGAATTCAATAATTTTAGGCTTTATAATTACATTATAATATTTATTAAAGACCTTCTGGTTTATTAAAATTCGCAAAAATATAATTTTAACGTGATCAAAGCAGCTACAATTTTACGCCACTTTTTCCATTCAAACCGACCTGAAAAGCGGCCCTTTATCTAGTTCTTTTAAAGGATATTTTTTGTAAGATAATTAACTTTAAAATTTATATATTACGGTACTTTGTACGACCTGTATATTTCTATGTTTGTTTTCAGGCTGTGGCGAAGGCAAACCGTGCCAATGCAAGGATGGCGAGTGCAAGTGCGACAACTGCAAGTGTAAGGGCAGCGGCTGCCACGGACACAGTATGTTTTTCAGTTTCAAAATTATTTTATGCATTTTCTTTGGTTTTATATAGTTTCATAGCCAGTTTTATACTACTTTAAGCCCTTTTAATTTATCTAAAAATTCGGAAGTTGACAAGAAAGATCAGAAAAATTCAAATATCTTTTAGAAAGTCGTTATAATCTTTTTGGATTTTCTATATTCTTATTTTTAACATTATTTTTATTTTTCCTTTCCAGAAAGCGAGGAGAAAGCCGGCGGCCAAGGCAAATGCGGCGGTCACTGCGAGGAGAAGGAGCACAAGCACTAGACTGCTAACCCTCCCCAGCTACTGTAAATAATCCCGACGGCCCCATGACATTCCCTAATAAAGACTTTCGCAAGCATTAAATTACCTTATACACAAATTTTTGCTACAACCTGGCACGTTTAAAAACCCAGACCGCGTACCAAAACCTGAAACAAACAAAAACACGAAAATACGCACGTAGAAGTGTTTTATTTTCAAGTTTTATTTCCGATTGGCGATTTTACAACTCAACGGGATGAACGTAATAAACAAAAAGTACAACATAGGCCGATGACAGCCGATCCAATAAATATTTTGCCTCTATTTCCGGCCCATCGGACGGCGCGTGGTGGTCTGTCTGTTCTGAAAGTTCAAAAATGTGGAAAAAGCACGTTTTCTTTAGATTTTTAATGCTCAAACTGAAATATTAAAGTCATAGAAAAGCAAAATAACTCACTTGGCACATTCCACATGACTTGGCACATGAAAATTGGATCTGGGATCGGGAATAGATTGTAGATTGGCAGAAGCCGTTTCCGACGTAGAGAGGACAGCTGGAGATCGCAAAATGTATCTTTTTATTTTTCAAAATTAATATTAAGTTCAATTATTAACCAAAACCAATAATTTTAATTTTAATTTTATTGATATGCTTAAATAAATACATCTAATGAATTGTATTTTTGAAATTGTTATTTCAAAAATACAATTCATTATCTCTCATTTATTTGAAATTTTTGAAAAATGTTTTTTGAAGGGCTACTAGATGAAATAACTTCAATCCCATCTACCAAATTCTAATTCAAAAACCGAAAACAGTCTAAAACCGATTAAAATCTTTCAATTTGAGGTGGGTGGACCTACTTTGGGTCTCTATCCATGCATGGCATCGAGGTGGTTCTCTAAAAGTTTGAATTTACGATCATTTAAATTCCTATTTAAATACCTGTTGGAAAGTAGCCAAGATCAGAACAGCCAGGACCAGCAATCTGAATAAAAAACTTTATTAAGGCTTTACCATAACAAACCTCAAAATACCCTGCATTTTGGTGTGGCCCGAACTTCCAAGAACCAACTTTCGAACCCAAAACCAAAATTTTTTAGTATTTATACAGTTCAACCGGGGGTTGTGTTTGCGTTTGTGGTCAACCCCCGGCAAAAAATTAACAACCAGCCCTTTTCCGTGTAAATCCCATTATTTACCTACCGTACCTGCTGCCCCCACACTCATCGTCAATATTTGAAAATCAGGGGAAACTTGGCGAAACTTTGCTCTCAAAGCATTTTGAGGGTTGGTTTTAAGAACGAGGCGCGTAGGAAGCAAAACGAAACGTCATTTTCAGGTGGTTATATGAAAAATAACACGCAAAAAAAGGAAATAATTGAGATGCTTTCCTAAATAAGTGCAAGCTACGCTAAAAGTCAGGAAAATTGTGTTTTGGCCAGGTTCCAACAGAGACCCGTCAAGCATCGCTGGGCCGGATGTTTTTCCGGGGGCCAAGGCTTTTTCTGCAACCCGATGCTTTTGGCCGTGATGAGTGGGACTCATTGGCTAAAGAGAGTGCTAGTGCTGCTCTTTCGTCCTGCTGAGACGGCGGGCGTAAAGTTTGCTATATTCTTTTGTTGTACTGTGACCACTACGTTTAAATTTTACTAGGCGCACGGCACGTCTTTTTAGTTGTTTTTTTCACCGAGTTAGTAAACTCAGTAAGTCGCGACGGTAATCTTTTACTGGAATCGGATTTTTTTCTGGTCCTACTTTGCTCTCGCATTTTTCCAAATTTGAATACAATTAATTATTTTTGTTTTTCATTTTGAGCATTAGTGTCGAAACCTTTCTGCTTATTGCAGAGGTTCGAAGGGAGTTTCCTATCCCGCGCCCCTTGCCTGTGATACCGTAGTCCCCGGCGCCCCCCGGAGAGCCGCGCTCTCCGATTATTGGGTTAATTGCCTTTTTGGGCAATTGCCTTTTTGGGTAGTTTCCTTGGAGCAAGCCTCCATGCTGCCCAATATCGTCAGAGTTGAGCCAAAACCCTTTGTATTGCTTTGTGCAATATGTTTTGAACCAGAACCTTGTGACCAAGCGATGAGTACAATTGTATCTCAGTTTTGTTCATTGCCGATAAACCTTTTGTCTCTAGACAATCGTACCGAAATGCATTTGGGACTCTTTACAAGATTTCTACCACTGAACAATCCAAGCTTCATCTTATTGTTGTGGCTTCTTGGGTTCGTGAATCTTTCTTGGCCTATGTCGAGGATACTAGGTTCGGGAGAGTCTGAACGGGCCCAAGGGGCAAAGGCAGAAGTATAAAGTGTGGCAAGTCCTTACTCTAGACCTCAGTGATCCTTTTGGTAGAGGCTTACTGCAAGGGTAAAACATAGAAGGTAGATTGAAGACCGCGGTAGATCTTAAAGTACTGCAGAATGCGCAACGTTTTTGATAGCAAAAATTCTCCAATTCTCGAAAAACTTGTAAATTCAGGAAAAAGCCATCTTTTCTGTTACCAGCTTTGAAGATGTCGATTAAGCTAGTTTCGTCAAGTTGGAGGGCACTTTAAAGTTATTTGACGAGGTTAAGGGATGCGAATTTAAATTGAAGTAAAGAACTTAAAGCGGAATCGTCACCTTCCAAAACCCCCTTACTCCGCTCTTTCCTTAATTCTCACTGTGTTGCCACTCATCTGATCACCCCACTCGCCCTCGCACCCATTTTAGTATGTATTGCGTTACGTGTCAAAACAAATTCCAAACAATTAAGCGGTCCAGCGGGGGTCCGCCGGGCGACTCCATCGTTTTTGTCGTCAGCAACAAGACCTTCAAGACCCGAGGCGACCCCATGAATATCATAGCGAGGGCAGCCAGGGCAAGGGCAACTTTCCGGGTTTCACCCCACACCCCCCAATAGACGCCCGGAATCCATTTGTTAGCGTTTTGAGCAAGAAACCCCATTTTTTTGTGGGGGCCCGATTTTTTCCTGGACGCTCATTATGAATGCGGTGGGGAGACGAGCACCATGGGCTCGAGAAGGAGCTCCAGTCGTTTTGGCGAGCATCTTCTCATTCGCATTCCTGCTGCTGCCGATATTGCCTATCCTTACGGCCTGTAATGAGGAGGCAACTTACTTGGGAAGGTTTCGCTCGAAAAGGAGGTGAGTACTGTAGTGTCAGGTAGTAGGGTTCTGTTTAAAGTGATTTAGCGAGGTATCTACTGTAGTTCCAAGCTGTAAAGCCTAAATTTTGTTGGTCCTTTAAGTCTCTAAAGGGTCGCAATGATACGCCTTTTCATATTTTTAAAAGATTCATATACAAATTGAAAAATTGTTTAATATCCGAACTCTTTCCCATATCTACTCATCTTAGGTTCATGTCGGGAAGTGCCATGCGCGTATTTTCCTGTTCTATCATTTTGGCCGGCAACCGTATCTTTTTTACGTGATTTTGGTAAGTATCACTTGATGTTTCGCTCACTTACTCTTGGTCTCGCTCTCTGCTCTCTCCCCCTTTTTTTCTAGCTCATTCTCTCGCCGTCTGGCTGCGTCCTACTGGTTTTCCTCTAACGTGTCTCTCCTGCTACCCTGCTCTCTCGCTCCTTCACTCTCTCGACTTGATTCTCTCACTGTCGTCATCAAGGTCTTCTACAGATCCACTCATATTGAAAATTCATTCTTATAGCAACTTTTAAGCCGTTTTTAGTGGATGCTCGTCTGTTCCCTCGCCTTCCTCGCATACTCAACCATGCGAGCCGGCCCACAATCGCGAGCTACTCGCATCATTGTCGGCAGTCTCCTCCCCCTAGCCATCGTCTGCGCCACCGGTTTGGCCATTGGGCTGACGGTAGAATCTTTTGATTAACGCCTACCATCATTATCTATTTCTTGCCCTGGCACTAATATTTTTTCACTTTGTACACAACCATTTATCGGCCAAAATATCACGAAAATCACAAAAATACAGACACTCAAAAATTTGACAGTTTGAATAAAGCTTGAAGTCCCCGGGCATCGACTAGAGAAAAAGCCAAAAATATGGAGGAAGGGACTGAAATAATATGGCGAAAAGGGTAGCATAAGTGAATGGGAAATCGCGATACACATATCAATGATGGCAAAAATACGCAAGTACGGAAAACTACGTAAAAATCGACTGTGAAATGGTTTTTGGTACAGCGTTTGAAAAGTACGGTATACGGTACGATACATTATAATACAAACACTACGGCATACGGTATAAGGCAGGAGATGAAAATTTACAAATCGCTGCAATAAACATCCAGCAAATCGGGGTTGATTTTGAGGTTGAGCTCCTTGGTGGCCTCGTGGATCCAGCTCTGGTCGCCCTGCTCGGTGTAGCCGTCGACGTCCATTTCTTGGAGCAGGTCGTAGTTGTCGGGGAAGATGTAGTCACGGTCTGAAAACTGTAGTTTAATGTGGTTGAGAGCGCGAGAAAGAGAGAGAGAGAGAGAGAGAGAGAGAGAGAGAGAGAGACATGTCGTTTAAAAAACAGAACCTACCGCATAAATTCGGATTATCAGCCCAAATCTCGGCTCCTTCAGCATCTCCAAGATCGACGTGGAGGTGGCTCTCATCCTGGGGCGGCAAATTCGGATTGCCGTGGAAGTGCGGGTTCTCCGAGAAGGTGAGCACAATTTCGGGGAGTGGCGGGGAGTTTACTGGAATTAAATAGTTAGTCAAGCGAGTTTTAGGTATTCCTCTTGTCGTTGCGTCTTTCAGCCTTCAATGCTCCTTTAATTCATCTTAAAAAACCTTGAGACAGTGTTTTAAATCATGCAGAATCAGGTTTATGATGGTTATTTTAATTTTTTTACTCTACTCTAACTACCTTTCCTAGCCCATCCTACACCTCAACTCTCCAACTGGGTCACCAAATCCCGAGACCCTAATCCCCTACATGCCGGGTTTCGTTTTATGGGTTTGGTGATGATCGTTTGGAGGTAGGTTGTGGGCACACCGGATTGACGCGTGCCCGGCTAATCTCTATCCTAACCACCCTCTCCCCCTCCTTCCGGCCCTGGGTCTCCAGATTAATTGCGCAGGTGGTGTGGAATGGGGAATTATGGGGGGAGGGCAATAACTGGGAGGTAGGTCTTTATGGGATGACTTGCCATTTGAGAGTATGTATTCTAGATGTGAATGGGTTTTGATAGCGGAGAGAGAGAGAGAGAGAGAGGAGAGAGAAGAGAGAGAGAGAACGAGCGATGGAGCGATAGATAGACAGGAAACGGTTCGAGAGCGAGACCCACCAAGGGAGAGAGATAGCGATAGATAACGTAAAGGAGAGAATGAGGTTAGAGAGAAAACGAGCAAGAGCGCGGGAGAGAAGTGCGGGAGAACGAGAGAGCGGGAAAGCTCAATACTGAACATTTTTTGCAAAAAACCTGATTTTGCGGTTTGATTTCCACTTGATTTAATTTTCAAGTTTGGATGATTTGCAACCGCTTTAAAATAAGTACAAACCTGTCATAAACTCCTGCCCATTCATCCCAGAACTAGCCGGCCGGAAGGGTGACTCGAACGAAGCACAGGGCCGCTTCGCACACGCGTCCATTGGTTCTTCTACAAAATGAGTAACCGGTTGTCAGTTGCACAAGTGTGTTTACCACTGTTGAAGTGTCGTTTCCGATCAAACACTGTTGACTTGGTCATTGCGGGGGCGGGAAGCGGGAGCTGGGAGGCTGGCCGAGAGGTAGATGTGGACGGCTGTTGGTCTTCTCTGCAAAATCGAGGGCGTTTTTCTGGTGCAGATCTTGTCTTTTATGAGTAGCAAGGTTTTTCGTATTTATACGTATACTTTTCATAAAAAGAGATCAAGGAATTTAGAAAATCCCGTTTATTCCGGCATGAAAAATTGCAAAAATAGCAGTATGGCATAAAAATGGCAAAAACGGATTTGACAGATTAATAAGAGAAAAAGGATTTAAGATTAAAAACCATTAAATATATGTAAAACCTCTATATATAGAAACCTATATTTTATTTTATAATAAGTTTATAAGCTTTTGTTTACCTGGAAAATGTCCAGAAATGACCCTTCGTCTTGACGCCGTCAGCCCGGGGCACCTTTTCAAATGCCCGGTTCAGCGACAGGTTGTGCCGGATGGAGTTCTAAATAAAGTATTGTTTTTGGAAACCTCTCTCTTTCAATCTCTCGCGCTCTCTCTCTCTCCTTCTCGCTCTCTCTCTCTCTCTCTTTAAGGAAAAAGTACTTACCTTCCAGCTATTATTCCCGCAGCGATAATACGCGAAATTCTCCCTCACCCAGTCGTACAGGTCGCACAGGGTTATCTGGAAAGCGGAAAGTTTCGGAATCACTTGGAATTTTGGGTCAAAACAAGATTTCAAATCAAGCCGGGGTTTCTCAAGGTGTCTGGGTCCTGAAAATTCGTCAACACACAAAATTGGGGGGCTGGGGGAGGTTGGGATTCAACCCGCAAAGAATCCATAAATTTTTAGCGAACCCGAAAGCGCGAGAACGTGAATCCGAAGATCCAAATATTAACGAGCTGTACATGGGAAATTTAAGAAAAATGCTGATTTTTAAAGAATTCTGGGATTTTTAAAAGAGGCTGTGATGGCAAGGACGCATCTAATCGTTTTTGACGTTTTAGAAAGCGGCCAAATGCGCTAAAATCTACTCTAGTATAAAACAACATTTTTTATACTACAGTACCTTCCTACTTTCCATACTTTTACAACACGTTCTATATTACGTCGATCTAAATTTAAAAAAGCTAGTTTCTAGCATAAAACTGTATTTTAAAGTTTGACATCCGGAGATAAAATTTGGCTTTTTGCCAACAATCTATATGCAAATAACCTCAGCCTTCATAGTGCCTTTAAAATTTTGAAGGACAGAAAGCTGAAATTCTGCCGAGTACCCTCCAAAATGCAACCCGACGATTTTCACCTGGCTGTGAGGGTGGTGCCGAAATGCCAGGTCAGGCAGGTGCTACGAAAAAATGAAAGGAGGCACGGATTTGGGTTGTAAAAATACCGCTGGTTGGTGTTAGAAGTTGATCTTATCGTGAGGAAATTGAATTGAAAAATATTGAGTACAGGATCGGAACATTGGAAAGGCTTGAAGGTTATGTATTTCAGAAGGTAAAATAAAAAATTACTTCCAGTCAGGGTTGCTCACAAAGGATCCGGTCCGCGGACGGTCCGCGGTCCGGTCCGGTCCGGATCGGTCCGAGTGGATCCGAGAATTTCGGACCGGACTGGACTGAACACAAAGGGACATGATTCAGGAGCCAGATATGGAAAATTTTGTATGCAAAATACTATTCTCGAAGAATTTGACATATTTTTCCACATCTAGGCTACTATCCGTCGCGTATATAGCCAAAAATTAATGGGGAAGGAATAATTTTATGCATTTTGATTAAGCGAATTCCACATTGCGTCATTTTTTGGTACGCCACTCTTTTGCATTCCGAATTTGCATGTTGCATTTCCGTTTCTCCTAGCAACTCAAAGCCCCTCGGTCCGCCACGGACCGAACAGGTCCGGTCCGGTCCGGTCCGGCCCGGATGGAAATTTCGGACCGGACCGGACCGGACCGACCCCCGGACCGGACCGGATCCGATTAGGATCCAGCGTAACCAACCCTGCTTCCAGTGCAATTCCCGGGTTAATATTTGTATGAAAAATTCGGAGAGAGAGAGAGAGAGAGAGAGAGAGAGAGAGACAGTGAGACAGAGAGAGCCAGAGAGAGACAAGGAGAGAGAGAGCGAGAGAGCGAGAGAGAGGAGAGAAAGGGCGAGAGCGGGTATGAGAAAAGGGCCAATTGCTGCTTGAAAACCAGTGAATTTTGGAAGTCCAACTCCCGAGTCTGGTCTTCCCAAATCCCGGAAATCCCAAAGAGTGGGTGGCAAATATTTTCGCGCTCTCGGATTAACACCAACTTTTTCGACAGCCCATCTAAAAAGCGGTACCCAGAAAATGGGCGTTACAAGGGAACCAGAGGTGGGGGTGCGACGTAGGCTTTGGGGGCGGATTAAGTGGAGGCAGGCAAAAAAATGAGGGGGTGATCATGGATCCAAAATCGCTTAGACGGTAAATGCCGGAGATCGTCAGAAGCCTCTGTGACGACCAGCTGGCCGGGCTTTGGTATAGGCTGCAAGGTGAACGACGTCTTGTTTGCATTTGCAAGTCAATTTGAGCCCTGTTTTTCTTGAACTAAACTGGTCGGCTGTCTGACGCTTTTGGAATCATGAATCCAAGAGGGAGGGCGGGTCATCAAATCCGTTTTGTGACGGTAGGAGCGAAAAAAATTCTCTTATGAGGGCCAAAGAACAAACAGGACGTTTTTAGAGGGACCATCGGCAGCAAATTCCTAAATCTTTGAAAGTTATGTATACAGGGTGTTCGAAAAGTTCTGGCAAAATGTTTTTGGTCGTAGAATGGCTCAGAAATCTTGGAAGCGAATGAAACTATGCTACCTTATTGGTTACGATCCACACTTTAATGTAGCAAAAATTGGTTTTCAAAAAATTCATCTTCGAATTTATTAGGGGTATAATATCTCCAATTCAAAATGGCCACGGCACGGCCCCTGCGGCTGACATATCACCTCGCAGCTTTCCAGCCATGCTTCCGATTCACATCATATTTGAATAACAGGTAGTTCGGCGCACCACCAACGTTAGGTATAGTCAGAAAAAAACTTATTGCCACGGATGCGCAAGTCAGCGCGCGATAAAGGTCTGTTCAAAAACAACCCCCGCTCAAATCCGAGGTTTGCCAATTTCTCTGGCAATCCAAATTGGTATGCATGAGGGCCGGGTCGCTTCCATAAGTCTAAGCAAAAGGCATAAGGGCTAGTATTTCCATAAAACACCACTTAAAAAGATACACCTGTTCATCTGATTTTTTTAAGTTGCCAGACATTCGATAAACGCACGGCACGCACCTAATTCCCCAGTTGGGCTTGATTTGTCAAACGTTTGGGGCAAAATTATTTTTGTATTTGGCATGTTTTTGGTTTTCCCCATTTTCTGGCATCAGGAGTAAAAGCGACCAACGCCTCAAATTTGATTCTGAAGTAAAATCGGGGTGAAAAGACGGCCCTTGCTTACAACATAGCTTACAAAAATGAATTGTAAATCGATGCCATGCCCGTCTTTTTAACGATCCAACCTAACTTTTTTTGGCGAATTCGTTACATTACCGTTCGTTAAACATGAAAAATAACCCATAAGGGTGACCGGATCGCGCGGGTTCAAACTATAGCATTTTGCCAGAACTTTTCGAACACCCTGTAGAATTCAAAATGATTTATTGGTGGCTTATAAAGGTTGATCCAGAGCTTTTATTAAATTCACTCTAAAGGCGTATTTGGTTAATAGTGCGCCTTAACTTTTTGGAATGCTCTTTTGACGATTTAAAGAGAATTCTACGTAGAAAATTACGGCTCTCAGGGGCTTCATGTATCAAATTTTTAAAATAGCTTCGCAGCGCACACATTCAACAAGAATTTACATCAGGATCAAAAATTTGATTTTTTATGGAAATAAAAATGTTGATTGAATTATTTACTCCATAAATTCGGAACTGAAAATTGCCCCAAGTTGTTTTGATCTAGAAATCAAACTAGAATGCCTAAAAGTAAAGCCTAAACACGCTTTTCCAATCACAATTCCTCCCAAATACTTCATACCTGTCTCTACCCAACCCGAGTACACGCCGCGTCACTTTACAATTAACATAAATTGGGTGTAAGCGCCGGCGAGAGATTGGCCAAAACAAGGTCGACCGGGGTCCGTTGGGTGGGGGCTTTAGTGGCCACCAGTCATTCATGAAAAAACCGATTTTTGGGATTCCTGGGGTTATTTAGGTCTTCGGGCCGGAGTTGCCCTTCTGGTGAACGGCTAGGTATCGGCTATTTAGGGAGGCACAATCACCAGAAAGCGTACTTGGCTAGGTGATTTTGTGCGCGGAAAATATAACAAAAGGTGAGGGAAACCCTCATCTAGCCGAAGGCATCAGATAATTTTTGTTAGATAGCTATTTTGACTTGCAAAAAAAGTGCTCATTTTGTTTGGACATCCATTTTAGAAGTTACGTTACACAGTAGAAAAATTAGCCCAAAAATCGGAACAGGAAGATGTTTGAAAATTTGTGAAAGTATTTTAGTAAATGTTTAACAAAGAAATTAATCCATAAATTGAAACAGTATTATTCTAGAAGACCCAACCCCAAGTTTTTCCAAACGTTTCTTTTTTCTAAATACTGTACCTATTGATTAATGAATTGGCCAAATTAATTACATCCGATTTACCAGTTTTTCCAAAGCCCATTCAGACCCTACCGTAACCCACGGAAACCAGCAACTCCTGAAAAACCTAACAGCTTCCTAATTACCCCCGAAAATTGAGCCTAAAAAGTTCTAGCAGCGGATTAGGTTGATTCGGAAGACCGGAAACGGAAATCGGTCCAAAATCGTTCAGTGAGGGATAAAAACAGCCCCACCCCCACCTCTTCTTGAATGGGCCCTAAGCGGGGACCAGCGTGTCTGGGGGCGCAAAATAAAGAGACGGCCCCGAACGGGGGCATCCGGCCATTCCAGAATGGGCCGGATTTGGCCGAAAATCAAGAAAAATTTATCGGAAAATGCTCGGAGATCCGCGGGGGAGAAGAGGCGATTAGCCGGTAGTATCACCAAAGTTTGGCTTGGTAAAGGAGCGTGAAACCTTTTTCGGCGTTTGTTGATGTTCCACGATGACATTTTGGGGGTGGGATGAGTCAAAAATGGTAATAAAATGTCGGGGGATCAAATTAGAATAATATCATCAAATAATACTAATTCATAAATGCGATAAAAGGATTAAAGAGATTAAACATACTTTAAGAATATAATTACCCATAAAAATGTTATTTTATGGTAATTCGATCAGTTAGTGAATGAAATTGGATAGCGAGCAAAGAGGGAGAGAGAGCGCGCGGGATCGAGCGAGAGCAAGAAAGGAGAGCGAGAGAGAGAGAGAGAGAGAGAGAGAGAGAGAGAGACAAAGCGGGAGAGAGATAGCGAGAAACTCCAAATACAAAATAATTGTACGAAAAGCTCCTCAATACGCGTGGCTATGTAGCCCACAGTACACCCATTGCAACCACCCCGTAAATTACACCCGAATTCCAGCAAAATGGGCCCCGGGCCCCTCTAATGGGCCACCGGTCATTGGAGGGAGCTTCATTTTTTGCGCGCGTCCATTTCTCACCCCCTAATATCCGTCCTCACGCGCCCATTTTTGCCATTTTTGCCGTGGACGGGCCGGCCCGGGGCGAACAACGAATGCAATTACCCTTTTCGCGCCGATGAGGCCCACGTTTTGTGTAGATGGAAAGGGGGGGAAGGGGTGTGTGGGAGGGATGGGGCTCATCAATGAAAATGGGAGGGTATGGAGCTGTTTTTCGGGTCGTTGAGGTCATATTTTTTACTATAATCGCCCGGGGGGGGGTATAACGGGAGTGGCAACATCGGGAAAGCTTTTGGGGAAGAAATAAAAGATTTTGGGGGGACCTGCAACCGTGCTATTATGGATAAGCGAGATGATCGCAAGAGCGAGTGAGTGAGAGAGAGAGACTAGTGAGTTGGAGAGGAACAGAGACAAAGAGACAGAGAGAGAGAGAGAGAGAGAGAGAGAGAGAGAGAGAAAGAGAGAGAGTGCTAGTGAGTTGGAGAGAAAGAGAGACAAAGAGACAGAGAGAGAGAGAGAGAAAGTGAGAGTGCTAGCGAGTTGGAGAGAAACTGAGACAAAGAGACAGAGAGAGAGAGAGCGAGCGAGCGAGAGAGAGACATAGAGACCAACTTATCATATATTATTTAGACATATATCGGATCGTCTTCTACATTTGCAGCTCAAAAAAGCCTCTTTGATTTTCAGCTTCTCTTAGGTTGCTAGCCCTTTCATAAAAATAACCCAGCCGTCCACGCCAATTCGACTTATTTTTAAATTTGAATCGTTAAAAACTTCAAACCTTAGGGCTTCTAAAGGGACAATGCCACGAAGTTCCGAGCTTTCAAACTTTTTCTTAACGATTCGAATACATTAAATTTCAGTGATGCACAATGTGAGATTGGCGCATTGGACGTGAATAGTTTGAATTCCAAGTCTTCCTAGACCGGAATCCCACCAAAATAAAGTGGCATCTCGGAAAATTCGGGTCAAAACAACACAAAATTGCCTAATCTGGCCCGGAAAAGCGTAATGGGGCTTCCGGATTCCTAGAAAATACGGAAACCCCAAGGTTTGACCTAGACATCAGTCTGGATTCCCGCCCGCCAAACATGCACGGCATCAAAATCGAAATAAATAAAGTACAAAAACCGTACCAAAAATTCGTTTGGAACTTAAACTGGTCAGCTCGACACAATGAGCAAAAATAATAGGCAGTTCTCAGCAGCCAAATAGAAATAGCCAGATTTGGCCGGAGAACCGGAAAAACTTTACACTGCACCCTAATATTAGCTCATTGGCGGGCTATAATTTGGTTGTGCGTGGCGGGTAAGCACCGGGTTTTGGCGCGGCCGTAAATAGGAAAATCGTTACTTTACATCAGATTAGCGGCGATTCTGGCTAAACTGCGCCGAAACTGGGTTAGATTTCGATAAACACAGAGCCACAAAATTTTAGAATTTGCGGGAAGTGCGGGTTTATATCTTGCAACGTAATTTCAAGGGCCCCGGCCAGGCCAAGCTCAGGCTTTTTTACTCCATATTCTTCATGCATGTTTTTGCTAGACCCGCGACACGAAACACACACACACGAAATTCATTTGCTACCTATATCCCTTGAATGTTGCCACGCCCCACGACACGCAACGCGTCGACTCCTTCGACTCACCACCGCTAGGGGTGACAATCTATTACTCAAAGGAAATGTCGACCTGCGCGTTGCTTGTCGCCGCACCGCATCAAAAATGTTAAAAAGATTCATGCGCAACTGAATTGCCTTGGCAGTTCCTTTAACGAGGCAAGCAAGACAGGATTAGGGGGTTTTGCTACGCAAAGGTGGAGGTCCGCGTTGCGTGTAGCAGTGACGGTCAAATAAATTTGAAATCTACGGTCTGCAGAATCCACGGTCAGTTCTTGACAGTGCCTTTAAGGAGATAGACAACTCATTAAAAACTATCCAGACCCACCTTCTGATTTTCCTGCGCCTGCAACGCCATGCAAATTATCGCCTGGTAGCTGTAGGGCGGCTTGACGTTTACGGTACGGTAGTCGATGGTTGGGGACTAAATTAAGCAGCGTTTTGGGGACCTAAGAATCCGATACTTTCGAGTTCTCGGGGGTATGCGGCGGGGTGAAGACGACAGAATTGTTGCGGGCCGGCGAATTGTTTGAAAAACCCGAGCATGAGGTCGTCGGGCTCGACTCCTTATTTCGGTTGGCTCTTCTTTTTCGGCCTTTTTGGGGGACAACCGGTGAGGTGGATCTCTGGAAATGTATGGTAAATATATAATTATTGACCCTTTCGAAGTATCCCTTGTTGTCATCTACTTATTTAGCACTTTTCTATATACTTTTTACGCTTTAATACGCCATCTTTACCGTGTTTTTTTCACTCCGGCAGCTCTGAAAAATCTCAAACTCAGTTCTTTGAAATAATTTTTGGCTTCCATAAGTCCCTAGTAACCATTTACACTTCTTATTGCTATTTTCGATTTGTAAACATTCCTACTCGAAACTACTAGGCTTCCTTTGTTCTTTGAAGCCCAAAAATGATCTTCAAACAGCTGTCTACCAGAAAAAGTCCTGTTTTTAAATGAAACCTCACCATCTCGTTTTCCGAGCTCTTGACTCGGCTTGTCGAAGCCAAGTTATCTTCGTCCAGCGCATTAATGGGAGCCTGGAGTCGGAGGAGCCAATCGAGCCGCGCCATTCGGCTCGATCCATCGTCTATGACCTCCATGGCTTAAATGAAAGGTTTATTCAAATAAACATATAGATATCAAAGTATAAAGAAACATATAGATTTCTCATCGTGTTAAGGTAAATAAACAAATGTAATTCGGAAGATATAATACGATTTAATGGCCTGAAAGGTATCGATTTTGAAAGGCATATTTGATTTTAAAGCAAATCACCATGCAAAAGGCAATGCGTATATTAATATTGGAAGCAGCTGTTAAAACGTATCACTTTTAAAGTGTGCTACGAGTAAGCTTGAGAAAACACACAGACAACACAAAGGAAAACAACAATAAGGAAAAATACATGAATTTGGTACTTACTTAAGCTTATTATATGAATCGAAAACTATCGGGGTAGATTAGATTAGATCGAACGAATTTAATGAATGAGTGAAGAAAGTTTTGTCACTATACGAATCGGAATATTAATATAGGAAGTAGCGGCATATCAAAAGGATTCCTATTTTGGTGGCAAGTCTCGGGTGCGGATGGAGATTTATAAGGCTTCACCTCCGCCGAATCCGCCCGGTGTGGCACAGGAAATTGTCCAAATTGGCAGCCGGGGAAGACAACACGAGTTTGCTGTACTTTCCGAGCAAAAATTGGAGGTGGATCCCGTGATTGAGTGCGCGAACTTAGAAATAAATATCCGAAAAAAGCAATGGGTGGGATGGGATTCAGGAAAACAGGTCGGAGAAGGAGTACGAGCGAAAATTTCGAGCCCCGAAAAGCATAACAAGACTCGCAAACAAATTTTTGCTCAAGGTTGAGCGGTGGATACAAGTATCAAAGAAGGACACATATGCTTTAGGAGCACATTTGTATGACACAATTCAAGTGATCAAAGGTATTTGAAAATCCAGTTCATATTTTTACGAAAAAAAGTTTTAAAGCACGGTTATGTCTTGTCAAAAAAAAATTGTCAAGTAGAGTTAGGATCACGTCCCACTTCAGACCGGGCTTCTTGGAAGAATTTAAAAATCGAGATTGAGCTTCCGGAGAATGGTCCTTTTTAATGCTAATCTAGTTAAAATTAATTTTTTGGATCAGGTAAGATGATTCACGCATTAATGCCTATCTAAAACGGTATATAAATTGGAAATATATGTACAAATACTGTATACAAGGAAAACTTACCAAATTTATGGGGCATAGGATTAAAATACAGAAATTGACCTTAATAAGATCTTGTCGGATATGAAGCTGACATCGTATCCGTTGCCACAATATATAGAAAGAAAAATAGAGTGGTATTCAGAACGTTTGGTGGTAGTGTCAGGCATCGTGTACAAGCAGGTGGGTTGCACCCGAAAAGTCAAGTGAAAAATCGAATCCACTTTAGCAAAACTAAGAGGTATCAGAGTGGCAGACGCTTCTATAAAAACCTGCTATTCCACCTGGGACCCATTCCAATACGCCTTGCAGCGGAGGATTAATTAATTCATAAAAGTAAAAAGCAGGTAAAAGGAATTACCACTGCAAAAATGTATCAGAGTGGCAGCCCCTGGAAAACCCTGATTTTCCACCTGGGACCCATGGCTATACACCATTTCAGCTGGAGACCGGCCTGAATGCACCCCATTCCAGAGGCCTACAATCAGACTTGGGCCTCCTCCACCGGTCGGTGGTAGTGGTGGGTGGCGGCCCACTAATTACGGGCCGGTAGTAGCAGGGGTTAGAGGGCCGGGTGAGGGTGGGGGGGGGGTTGATTGGGGGCAGTATGAAGCCCTTCGGCAGCCACCAGCTAATATCTAACTAGCCGGGACCATAAGCGCCCAGGTAGCTGAGGCCAGCATCGCGTTTACAGCTAAATGTCCGGAAATTGCATGGAAGCCTCGGGTGAGCGTGATGAAGTGGCGAAAGGGGGCTAGCAGAGATTGCTTGAGCAAGACCTCAGGATTAGCTTGAAAACGATTTAACAACCGAATACGCGTCTGAAATAGTGTCAAAATCATAGAGAACCTAGCCAAAAGTTGCAAAAAAGAATCCATATAATCCGGAATATGGATATAATCAGCATTAGTAATGATAATTTGGATACTAGATTTGTCACTCACATTTTAAAGGAACTGGGAAGTCAAATGTAAGATTTTTGTACTTGTAAAACGGCAGCTTTATCAGTTGGATGGCTCAAATTTCTGAAATCAGCGAGAATGCACTGATTCTTTCGGATTATCCGATCGAATCGAAGCAGATACGGTAATTTTTGGGTTAATCGTAGTCTGGAAGTGATAAGCTTTTAAGATCAACCGATTAGAGGAGCTACGATGGCACGAAATGACGGAAAATGTCTTAAGGTGTCAGAAGCCGAAACTTCGATAGTGTTCAGACTTAATGTCTATATATAAAAACCCATTATATTTTTCTGAGTATCAAATGAAGCTCCTCTAATGTTCTAAAATTCGGAAACCACCCAGAACATCCTCGAAACCGGAAATTGGAGGCTTCAACCAGGACGTAGGGTAGGGGAAGGGTGGCAGCAGACCACCCCAGAGGAAACCTTTTGAGGGTGCGCGGACCCTTTTGAACATGTCCACCTCCGTTCACCGCCACCTGCACCACCTCATTATCCATCCGTGGTTCCGGTGGCCATCCCCTCTTGCTTCCACAGCATGCCCTATTTACAACCGCTTATGGATGGGCTGAATGGGAGATGGGGAGGAGGTCGATGGTTCGTGAAAGACAATACATCAAATGAGGCACCAGAGAAACAGAGTTGAGCGTGGGTGATAAATGGTGTTTGCTAGCCTGATCCTCAAATATCTTTGGGGGCCAATTCCAAAATTTTTAGGCGTTGTTGCAAAGCCGCTCTTTAGCTGTTCTTTCCCAAAGGAACTCTGCTAGCCTGTATTTCCGAAAGAATCCCTGATAGTCTGACTTTCCTCAAGAATCGTTGCTAGCCTGCCTTGCCCCAACGACCCGTGCTAGCGACGATTCCTATATTCCTATATTCAAAGATTGTTATTATCAAATATTATTATCAATTTATCAAAGATTGAAGTTAAACAACTGTATAGCGAATTCATAAAGTATGCAAACTGTCTTTTCAATAATTCCGCTTTTGAAAAGCCAATTTCAACATGGTTGCTAGTGTGATTCAAATAATCCGCACAAATATCTGACGCAGAAATAGGTGCCCTCCTATTTCCGGCGCCTAATGAGGTTATCGGAATTAGCGGTGCACCTAAACGCCCCCAGAGACGCCAAAACCCGATGAAAAAACACCAAAACGTATCGTGAAAATGCCTTATTACTTTTTTCACGTTTCATGCCCCGAATCCGCAGTGTGGGACCCCGGAAATTAGCGTAGTTGGGATTGGAAGGAGGGTCGTACAGCTGATAATTAGAACTTGGGAGGCAGACAGGGTGGGCGACATTGAGAAGGTGTTTATTTTAAGAAAAGAGTAATAATACTACGGACCCACACGAAAAAAAATATAATTAGAACGCGCTGAAGGAGCTGGAAGACGTGCGATTTTCAAAACATCAAATTTCATTCTCTAATAAATATATTTGCACATTTTAAACGGGATTCTTAAAGTTTTCTTTTTAGTTTTTGATAAATTTTTTGTTTCTATATTCTAAGTGGTTTAGTCGATAATTTGATTAACTTTGCTACGATTTTTTAATTAAATTGTTCGGTTTAAAATGAGAGTTCGATACCTGTACCCCTTTATAAAAACTTCTGGTTACGGTAGAAAAAGTCTACAAACTACAAACCACAAATTTGAAATATAGTAGTAGCTAAAGGTTAGATGCAATGAGATTTCGATACCTTGACCCCAACCAAGGTTAGGTCCTAAGGAACCCCATAGGGTCACTCGGATGTTCGAGGCGTTGGTGCGTGCTAGTCCCAACCCCTCGAAACCAGCCAGCCGGCCCTGGTCAGTAAGGGGGGCGTTGAATGTTGGACCTCCGTCTTCCTCCTCCACCACCACCTCCTCCTCCCCTCTTTTATACGTATCCGGAAGGTCCTGGCACGAGCCAGGTGCGCCTACCACTACCCCTGCCGTCCGCTTTCACATGCAACCCTATGGGGGCCTCGGGAGGGTAGCTAAAGGTGAGGGGACACTAAATGTGGGGCGATCGGGCAGGGAGGGAGGGCCCTTTCACGGGCCCTTACCCCCGTTCGCGGCTGGGCACCACATGCTAATTGCCAGCCACCATCCCCCCGGGCGGGGCCGCCCGGAAACCATAAGCACCCCAGGTGTCTTGGAACCAGCCCGGGGAGGGTCGAGGTGGCGTGACTGGAATTTTCGGCCTGGGTGAAAGTTGAGGTCAATATGCAAATGTGGCATGGGCCTTGAGGAAATGTGAAACTGCGATTTCTTCATTGGAGAAAGAGAGAGAGAGAGAGAGAGAGAGAGAGAGTGAGAGAGATCTTTAGCTTTTCAGCGGTTTTGGAACTGTGTGCTATTTTAAGAAAACTCTTCACACGACACGATTTATCAATTACCTGGGTTTTATCATATCTTTGATCCTCACAGAGTACATTTTTGAGCGTGCGTTATATTTTGTAAAGTTCTCGCAATCCGATATGCCGGATCCCATCGTCTCAAAAACTGTTTTTAGGAAATTTTAGATTGCATACGCATAATTCCAAAGAACAATTCTGAATGGCCTGCACAGAGCACTGCATCTGGCTTTTCAAAATACGAATTTTGCATCCACATTTTTTCTATTTTTGATTTGTCTATTTTTGTCAATGTGTCCGTTTCTTGTTATAAATCATTATTAAAAATTTTATTTCACAGGTTCATAACTTCATTGAAAAACTGGATTAATATCGACTTCTGAAGCCACGCATGTTACTGTAGGATGGTCGAAGGTAAACTGTACGTGGCCCGGACGCGACAGTCTTTTTTACTTTTTGGTTTTTCTCTGCATCCGAAACATCAAAAAAATTTTGCGTAATTTCAATTCAAAATGGATTCGGATTTTCAAGCACTTTTCGAAATCGAAATAGCAACGCGAATTTTCGGAAATTCTTGTTTTGAAAAATGACTTTCCAGGAACCTCTACTGCGATTCTTAGTGCATTTTCGCTTAATAGAGTAATTTATTGCGCTTTGTTCAACCCTAGGCCGTCCCATAGGCAAAGGTGCGGCACCTGCCGTTATCACTTCCGGCACACGCCTGAAAAGGGCTGCACAGGTCGACGGTATTAACGGTCCTTCGAAATTTCACGATCAGCAATTCGCCATCGTCACGCGCGATCCGGTACCAATGTTCGACGAACGTTTGCACGCCAAAGTTATGACGGACTATGATCTGGGGATGTGGCTCAAAACGGGCGGGACTTCCCGGCAGGGAAGGGCCAACATTTCGCCCGCTGAAGTATTCGGTGGACACCTTTTTGATCTCACGCTCGCCGCGTAGCCATTCGTCGACCAAATTCTCGGTATATTCTTGATCGTAGAAGCCGGAAATGTGCAGGGTTAGATGCGCTTGCTTCAAGCCCAGATATTCTGATGGTGGAACGGTGATTTTGGCGTCGAGGCGCTGGATGTGTCTGTTGATCCAGGCTAGCACTTCGAGTTTAGGACGCAACTTTTCCATGGTGAGACCAAACTCGCCGGCCGACTTTTGCAGTTTAAAGGTTCGATCTGGGTCCAGGTCTTCATAGCATAGATTCAGAGAAGGGTGGCTAGTGGAGCTGACTTCCGGAGATTGGCCATGCTGGTGCGGCTCAAACGTGTTAGCCGCATAAAACAGCATCCGGAGAATCTCGATGTCCTCTAAAGCAGCCGAACCGGCCGGCGGACTAAAACTATAGCCCCTGCCAATCGACTCCTTCGTGACGGCCACTTTCCATTGCTTATCTTGGTAGTGTTTCGTTATCTCCAGCATGGCTCTACTCGTCACCACGGTTTTCAAGAAACTTCTGAAATCCATATGCCGAAGGATTCGCTGCTGGATTTCGATCGGCAATACGCGGAAATCCATTTCTGAAAATACTGGATAGGGCCGAGAATTTACAAAAATTTGCATAAATATTCTCGAAAATCATTTCAAAGCCACATTTCCGTAAGTCATATTTTCGAAAAGGCCTGTTTTCGAAAATCAGCTAGCCGAACTTTCAATGGGAAATAGTTGCCAACGGCATGAAATAGCAATTCAAATTTTTCGAAAATATGACTTTCGGAACTAAGACTTTTCGAAAAGATGTTTTTCGAAAAAGTGTTTTCGAAAATACGGAAATACAGAATTACGGAATTACGCACGAAATGCATCGGGATGGAATTGTTGAAAATACAGGGTGCGGAAAAAGTTTTGGGTGGCATCTTTTTATTTCGAAAAATTGCGGTTCTAAGCGATACCGCGCTAATTTTGTGGTGTCAACATAGATTCGGACGTGCTCTAACCCAGCCTGACAACCATAATGGTTTAAAAATTATTTCCCGCATAAAACTCGTCTTAGAAACAAGAAGGCTCCAGAAAAGATACACATTTGGCTGCTATGAAATATTGGTTATAATGCTTTGGATCTTATCACCAGGCTTTCCAGGGTTTCGGAATATGAAAGACAGGGAATAAGCAGTATCCTGCGTAAATCTTACATTTTTTGATCATCTTGGCTAAATCCTGGGCGCAATTGGGTTGAAAATCGGCAGCGTGCCGCGGTTTCCGGCTATTTAACTTTTCGTGAAGCTCAACCTGGAGTTGTCTTAATGTCTATTCCCCAAATTTGGACGTCAAAAATCCTGATTTACAATATTCATATGCCTAACCTATCATTAATGCGGCGCTTCGCGGTTTATGGGCTGTAGGCTCCCCAGCTTCGCAGCGGTTTCCCATGCCGATAGGGGAATTTCTCAGACTTAAAAACGTCAGAACTCTTTGCATTTAAATCCAAATACTTTGTAATTTTGTGGGGTGATAGGGTATAGGATTGGCAATATCTTGAGCAAATTTCGTCAAATTTGGTCGAGAATGTTGCACAGGGCATAAGGTAAAAGCAGCAATAGCGCTGCGTGCCGAAGGTGATTTTAGCGCGACGCTTTCAGTGCATTTGCTCCCAAAAATTTCAAAAAGTTTGTTGATCTGTTGGTGCCTAGTGTTTCTCAAGTCGCCATTTTTTAATCTCCCGTTCAAAAAATCCATGTTGGACGACGCAATTTGTGAAAACATAGCTAATGCTGCCACCCAAAACTTTCTCCGCACCCTTTAGGTAGTTCTCACCACTACACTACTCAGAAAACAATTGTTAATTGCGCCTAAAAGTAAAAAATATGGGAGCCGATATGAATGAGTGCGGGCGGCGAGTTAAAGTCGTGACGAAATGTCAACAGTAGGTAAAATTGCATGCATGTGCTACGTATTTGCGCCTGCCATGCGAGCACGGCCTTATCAATTGGGGGAACATGGCAAGGCTGGGCATTATTTGAGGCTTTTTACGGCTTTTGACCCTTCACAAGCGCACTAAAATTCGGGAAAGCTTTGAAATAAGGCTGCAATTTTAATAAATTGTATACCAGCGTAGAAATGCGTGCGAGGGAGGGGGAGAGAAATTGGATGCGAATGAGCTAGAGAGCGAGAGAGTGAAAGAGCGAAATAGCGAAAGCACGAGACTGTGTTCGAAAGGCCTGAATCAAATTGTATTCATTTTTCGCCGTGTTTGAATAACATCATCGTCATATCAAAACCATTTATTCAGTGTTAGCCTCGCCCAAAAACAAAGTCCTTGCACATCTGGTCAGAGTCGTGCTCGATTGCGTGGTGGGGGATGCAGAACCTGACGGATGGCACGTAGTTCGTGACAATTTTTAAGATTAATACTTTTCCGTCGGGCCGGCGTAGGCGATACCAGGTTTCGACGGCACCCGATTTGGGAATTACAATCTTTGGGAAGCGAGCATAAAACGCTGGATCGAGGGGCGGGGGTGCAGCGTCCCGTGCTCGTTGGTATGTGCTGCGGATCCTCCCAATTTCCCTCTGGCCCTGCAGCCATTCCGTTACGACCGTTTGTGTAAAGCGTTCTGCGGCTATATCAAAACCGCCTTTTTCGTAGAAGTACATTCTAGGCAGTTTCAATGGCAAATATTTCGACTGTTGTGCGCTGATTATGGCCGTGAGCACCTCGACGTTGCCATTGATCCAAGCCAGGCATTGCGTGGTTGGGGGCAACAATACTGTAATGTGGGCGTCTACATATTTCCCGGCGGGTTTGTGCCGCTTTAGAACCGGGAGAAGAGCATCGAATTCGTGGTACAGTGACAGACGGCGGCTGCGAACGTCGATACCTTTGGGAAATGGCCTCCAGAGCGACAAACCGTTGACGGTAGCGTTATGGGCGATCAGTCTGATAGTATGGATCGGTAGATTGCCAGGACCAAACGGCCGGCGGTTAAGTGTAAGCGAGTATAAGTTTCCGCCCTCCCTCTTGTCCGAGATCCCGATCTTCTCCCAGTTCTTGTCCCGGCACGCTCTGGCCATCTCCAGCATTGCCCTGCTCGTATGGGCTGTCTTCAGGAAGCCCTTGACATCCATGCGCCGCAGGATGCAATGTTGTACCACGACGGGAAGCGCGCAGAAGTCCATTGCCTGAAAATCGCTCAATTAGGCCTGGAAAATCAGAAATAGGTCAAGCCATCTGGAAGAGGCCACAAAAAATTGTGCAGGTAGGCAATTTCGTAGGTGCACAAGGTATCCCAATAAAAAAACACCACAGAAAACACTAACTCGAGGCAGAAGTATCGGATCGGAACGATAGTTATACCATTCGGAAGCCCTCTAAACGGCAATTTTTTAAAATCCTTCCAAAAAATATCGATATTATGAAAATTTCGACATTCGGAATTTCGGCACTATGAATTTCGAGATCATGGATTTCGATTACGATAGCGAATCCCTTTTGCAGCATCGCCCTGCATAAAAATTTTTGAAGTAATTGCGGGAGCCTTAAAATCAAAAGATGCCGAAGCGCGAAAAGCGGACACGCGATTTCAAAAAATATTCAAAAATATTTCAAAACCAATATTTATGATTTATTTAGCGATAGATGTATTATGGATTAACGCCTGGTTCTGTATCTTGCTTCAGTTTTCCGTGTGATTTTTACTGTAACTCTCGTAGAATGCAGACCAACTGAACCCTTTAACGGCCCCAGGACGCCGGATCGCAGTCGGTCGTCTGATTGCGGTTGGTCCCGATTGGCCGGCAGTATCCACGGGGGCTACGGCCGATTTGTTCGCAGCAGAAGAGCCCATCCATGCACTCCTGGTAGTCGAGCTTCCTGTTACAGTGGACGTTCTTCTCGATACGTCGCTTAAACGTATTGGGGAATTAACGATTCGCAATTCTCACTATCATAAGCCTCAAAATTAAAATAACGAAAGCGAAAACTTCGCACTAGATGAAGCTCAATTTTTGAATTTTTAGGGAATCGAGCGTGCATTTCCAAAGCCTCGAAATGTCTCAAGACTCCAACAAGTTTCCGTCTCACTAGCTGTTTCTCCCTATCTTTCCCGCCTCTCTCTCGCTCTCTCTCTCGCTCTCGCTCTCGCTCTCGCTCTCTCTATCGCTTACTCCCGATGTTTATTTCTCACATTCGCCAACTTTCTCTCTTTGCAAACTTTTTCTTGCTATCTCTCCCTCTCTTCTCTCTCTCTCTCTCTCTCTCTCTCTCTCGCTCTGTCAATCTCTCAATCCACTCTCCGCATTAAACCCCAGCAAAAAAATTTAATACATACCCTGGGCCTGCATAGATAGTCCTTGCCACAGTACCAGTGCGGTTTGCACGGGACTTTCCGACACTCCTCGAGAAACGCGGCCGAGGTCAGCGCCAGGAACGCAATATAAAAAACCAAGCGCATCTTGAATTGCAATTTCCACGCGCTGCGATTTTTATACGGCCAACGCTGGCTACCGAATCCATTAAACGGTCTTGAATTCAAATTAGCGATTCTGTGGGCTTGTGGTCCGGAGAAAGCTCGGATTGGGATCGTTTCTACACGATTAGAAAGCCCTAAAGTAAGAAACACGGCTTCGTTTTCCTGGGATTGATAGCATTTTGTTGGTAGTAACGTTTTGTTAAAAACGAGCGGTTTTTCACGATTCACAAAATCACGCATAACATGCGATAGAGAGATAAAGAGCGAGAGAAAGAACGCGAGAGATAGAGAGCGAGAGAGAGAGAGAAAGAGAGAGAGAGATAAAAAGATGATTTGCGTTCCTCATATATGTGGTTTCTTTCTTTTATTTCTTCTTCTTTCTTTTTTCTTTTATTTTTCCGAAGCTAGATTTTTCCCTGAAGAAAACCTTCACGGTTATCTTGATTATCTCTCTCATCCTCATCGCTCTCTCTCTCTCTCTCTCGCTCTCTGTCTTTATAATGTCATTGATCTAACCACAAATATTTATCAAACAAATTGGACCTGGTCTCATGCAAACCCACAAAGAATCCGATTTAGCGTATTCTGATAAAAGCAACCGGATCGTCCTCGGCAACAGAATTCACCGGAACGGCATAGCGTCCCAAAGCACTCGGCTCTCTATAGTTTTTCGATTCCTTTTTCTGGCGTTTAATTTTCAGCTCTCATTCTCTAAATCCTTGATCGACCCCAAGCTCACCTCGCCTACGGTAGCGGCAACAAGGAGAAGCAGCAGAAAATAAAAAATCGAGCGCATTTCGGATGGTGAAGAGAACCAAATTTTTAGGCTTTTCTGGCGATACATGATAGATTATGTAGACTCTATGTTTCAGATCAATTTTGTAAATTCCGACTTTTCGGGATGATGATTTCAAAACTAGGGCATTTGGAAATTCGACATTTGAAATGATAAGAAAGGATTTTCGAAAATGTCGACTTTTTCTGTGGCAACCGCATTACCGGTGGAATTCCCAAGCTGGCCGTAAATTTCTTTTTCAACGCGTTCTAAAGCTTTTCATGTTCTACCTCAACAATCAATTTCCTCTCTATGTTTCACTGCCTATTGTTTCTCTATTTCTATTATTGTGGTTTGAAAAATTGCGTAGATATTTATCCCAGAAATGTCTTTAGCTCTCGCTATTTTCCTCCTGGACAGTCAGGGACAGTCACAATAAAGCACGCCTTCGCCGTAGGGCAGCAATATTCATACCAGGAACAGGATTTGCCGAAGCAGTCACCGCTCTGCAATTTTTTCATACATAAATTGCCAAATATAGCATCCAATTCACGCGTTAAATCCAAACCACCTCAACTACCGTAACCGCGACGGTCAGCAGCAGCAGCAGAGCGTAGAAAATAGAAGGCATTTTGAATGGCAAAAAAGGCGGGATCTCGCGTTTTAAGGCGCATTCTTTTCGATCTACGGCCTTTGGTTTCTGGCCTTATGCGGCAGCGGAGATGCACCATGTTTTATTCAACGAAAATCACGGCCTGAAGCGGAGTTGTTTTTTGGAAACAGGTTTTCAAAACTCGCTGCAGAGAAACGAAGCTGTTTTTGTGTCTTGCCTAGAAATAAAAATACCTAGGTTTGGGGTCCCACTCTTTTCTTTGCTGCAAATTTTAGAATCGTATAAAAAAATGTTTAACAATTTTGAATGTAGCGAAACGACATTTTTATAGTAATTAGACCATTACGCCCATTTTGAGGTTGTTCACGCATTAATAGGACGTAGGGCTGAAAAGTGAGGGCTCCCCCAGCCTAAAAAACTAGAGCTTACAAGGGAAGTGCACGACCGGCCCACGAGAAATCGACACGAGATATAGTGGATCTGATAGAATCGGACACGGGGATTCCGAATCTGTAATCAGAATTTGCTAAATAAAACGGAGAAAAAGTTATGAAGCATGAAAGTTGGCCAAATCGCCAAAAACGTACCTTTAAGGGCCCGTAAAAACCGAGGAACGGAATTGAGGAGAAAAGAATTAGTGCAACTTGTTCAGCAAAAAAAGGGCTTTCCAATGAGCTGTAGTACGTAGCATTTGCAAACAATTCACTGAAAAAAAGTCTTTTTGGATTCACGGGCAAGGGTATGGCCTGTCAAGTTCATAGAAGAGATTTTCGCGAAATCATCGTCAACTTGAAGTAAGATAGCTCATTCGAAAGAGCTTTTTCTGCTGAACAAGCTGCACTAATGGGTTGAGGGAAATTTCCATTCTCCGGGCCTTTGCAGGCCCATAAAAGTCCGATTTTGAGCGATTTTACCAACTTTGAAGCTTCATAACTTTTTTCTCCGTCTTATTTAGCAAATTCTGATTACAGATTCGGAATCCCCGTGTCCGATTCTATCAGATCCACTAAGTCTCGTGTCGATTTCTCGTGGGCCGGTCGTGCACTTCCCTTGTTAGCCCGATTTTTCGGGAGAACCTGTAGCGAATTTCTGCACTAACGAAATTAACTAATAATAAATAACAAGATAAAAACTTATGCAACCAATAAAAGTAATAAAATAACTAAATGTAATAACTAAAGAAACTAACTAAAAAATAATTAATGCAAAGTGCAAAGCAAGCTCGATAAATTTTTTTTCACGTTGCATCCTAAATTTCATTTTATCACGACGTCGCGTCGGTAAGCGTAGCATATCTAGTCAGTAGTCACTAGCCTCATTGCAACAAAACAATTTATTCATCCCCACTTTACGATCTCCCATACGCAAATTCCCCATATGGACGATCACGGGTTAGTCGGCAAGCTTCGCCGGGGCTGCAAAGTATCACAGTTGGCAGCCAGCCGCTGAGAAATTTGACGATCAGCATTTCGTCGTCGGGTCGCTTGATGCGGTACCATGTCTCCGGCGCTCGTTCCCTGGGAATTTCGAGCTTCGCGAATCGCGCGTAAAAGGCTTGGTCGCGCGGTAGATCCGAATTGTTGGGATCCTCGTACAGGGTGTAGATCAATTCAATCGACCTCTCACCGCGCAGCCACTCGTTGATCATAATTTGTGTGAATTCCTCGGCGGCCGCGTCATAGTGGTGTTCTGCGCAGAACTGCATTGTTGGTAGTTTGAGTGGGACGTACGACGATTGCGGGCTATCGATTATTAGATAGCAACTATCTTTGACGTTTGCATTAATCCAAGCCAGGATTTCGGGGCTCGGCGGTGCGTATAGGTTCGTGCCAACGTGCTCATACCCTCCAGCCGGTTTGTGGCGCTTTAACACCGGAAGCGCATCTTCCACGTGGTATGACAGGTCCAAAACCTTGCTGCGGAGATTGATACCATTAGGAAACGGGTTGAAAAGCAGCATCTCCGGGACGGTGGCGTTATGTGCGATCACCTTCAGGATATCCATATTTGTGGTGTATCTATCCTCTTTGAGCCCGGGACTTTCGCCTACTATTGAAGCAAACGCGTGTCCGTTTCGTCGGTCGTTGTCCCGGATGCCGATTCCCCAGTTCTTGCCGCGGCAATCTTTGGCGATTTCAAGCATTTCCTTGCAAGTTAGAGCCGTTTTGAGGAAGTCCGCCACGGCCAATTTACGCAGGATGTGTTCTTGTATGACGGTGGGGTAGGCTCGGAAATCCATCACCTGAAATGTGTGGGGAAATTGTTGTCAGGAGCGCGGTCAGAAAAAGGTGTAGATTAAGAAATGAATAAAAAATAATGTGGCTTAGCTTACCCTGGAAGATCAGAAGAGTTTCAAAGCTAATTAGGACAGGAAATGTGCGCCATGAAAACTTCATTACGACATGCGCACCGCAAACTCATCTGCGTATCCCGAGGCTGCATGACCTCATCAAAACGCTGGGCCCTGAAATGAATGCTAATTGAGAATATCAAGAATGTAAAATACGAAATATCAAAAACTACAAAAATCGTGTTTTGTTGCAGCCAATTTCGCCGCGAAGCATTTCAAGGGGGTAGGGGTCGGAATCTCGAAATTTCGGAATCTCGAAATTTCTGAATCTCGAAATTCCGGAAATATTGGCAGATTCCTGGAAGTAAAACTATTATGTATCCAATTTTTTGAAATTCAAATACAAGATTTCGGATAAACGAAAAGTAGACCCTCTGAAAAAAGATGTTTATCAACTCGTCGTTTCAAGAGCTTTCGGATGGTATAACTATCATCCCGATCCGACACTTCTCCGTCGAGTGGAGGGGGTGTTTTCTTTTATCGGGCCCATTTATATTTGAATATCTCTTTGCATATGGGTATCTCCAATACTTCCGGAACTTTGAGATTTGGAAATTTCGAGATTCCGCCATTTCCAGATTCAGAAATTTCGAGATTCCTACTATTACCCATTTCAAGGGCGTCTCGCCGCGTCGCGCGCATCTCGAAGCCTTCACTGAACAATTATAATGCCCATGCCAAGCCTTCGCGCAAATTCAAAACGTTTTTGCCATCGGCTCAACATCCTTTATTCTTTCGCTTAGCAATAGACGTCCAGTGGCTCACAACTTCCGAGCTCGGGATCGCCGCTCCAACTGCAGCAGTGTTGCCCCTGAGCGCACAGTCGGCCATGGGCGCAGCGTTGCCGCTAAATTGGTTACCTTGAATATTACTTCGTAACAAAATAAAAGCTAAATTTCGTAAAGTGCTAACGACGGCCCAGTTTTATCGATTACGCTATGCAAAAACGGAGCTCATACTCGCTGATTGGCACCAACTACGCGGATCCCATTAAAGATATAAAATAATTGTCTCCACCAACCGGCATCAAGCATATGTTTAGCATGCATTCATGAAATCGAGGACAATCCGCTGTTGCCTTACATCCACGCTAAAAAACTTTTTTATCGCGGTCCGTTAGCTTAAGCTATTCTGACCCACCGTTTCACTCGTAACCGCAGCTATGACGGCGAGGAGTAAAAGCACACAGAAAAAGAAACGCATCTCTGTTGGTGCAAGTAAAAGAAGATGGTTACTTTTATAGCACCGCATCCACTTTTCGCCTGCCCTATGTTTTATTCCATAGGCCTGTTGCTTGGCGCGATTTTGTAGCGCTGCTGATGTTTGGACCGGGTTTTTGATTTCGTCAAAACCGATGTCGAGATTCATTTTGAAGAAAAGTACCATGTCGAAGTTTTGTCTGGAAGCAATTTCCCTAAATCCATAATGTCGAAATTTCACTTTCTTCAATCTTTCTGGCTTTTTCCACAAAATCCGAAATTTCGCGTAGCTTAGATTATTGTGGAGCCCAAATAGACCCAGGATTCGCGCGGCGAGACGCCCTTGAAATTTCCCGTACACCCATTTGCCATCAATCAGCGCCAATGTGTTGATGGCGATCTGCAAAATCAAAAAAAGATCGGTGAAGAAGAACCTGTTCCTGATGGGTGAGCAATTTGTGTCAGGCCTAAAATCTGCGAGTCATACCAATTGCCTGCGCGAACCCGGGGGGACCCAGTGCGCAGCGCGTAGCAAGTCAGTGCTTTTCTGTGCTTTTCGGGGGCCACACCACGCTAACAAGTGGGTGTCGTCGGCAACCGGAGTGCCGGGGCATTGTGTCCACCGTCCAGGCGTTGAATGCCTTTTCTTGCTGTCTCTCGGCACCTATCTCTCTCTCTCTCTCGCTCTCTCTCTCTCCCTCGTTTGTCAAACAGTCATTTTACACGCACTTCTGACATCGATCCCTTTTTTGTTCCAGAAATTTTTAATACGTTTTTACAGCTTGACGACTTGCGTACGGAGAGCTAGTTTATTGGTTTTTTTTTTGTTTTTTTTTGAGCTTAGTCTTTTTTCCCTAAACAAAAATCATGATTTACGTTGTTCCTGAGTTTTCATATTTCGCGGGGGGTGAAAGCGCAAGAGGTAGAGAGGGAGAGAGAGAGAGAGAGAGAGAGAGAGAGAGAGAGAGAGAGAGTGAGAGGGATAAATAGAATCTGGTGTCCTTTCGGTCTTATTTTTGGCGGGTTTCGGTATTTACATAATTAAAGTTTGTAAGGCTGGCTAGCTAGTGATAAGCATTGCGGAATTTCATGAGAAAGATATTAACGAAAAGGTAAAGGAAAATATGATTCCCATCTTTTCATGGAGATTTTTTATCTACATTACTTTTTTTACTAAATTTATGACCATTAGCCATGATCCCTATGATTTCCGGTAGTCACATGGCCCCCAAATCGGCCAAAGAGCCCGCCGGGGGTTACGTAGTGAACGGGCTGAGAGGACCCAGAGAGGACCCAAAGGCAGGGGACACCAACTGACTGTCAAACGGACCCTGAGGATGAGCGCAGGCTGCTTTCCAGAACTCTCCTTCCGGTCCCTGAGCTTTTCAAGGCTTTCTCTCTCTCTCTCCCTGTTGACAAGATATCATTCGCTGCGGCACTACATTCAAAAGTACGAGCTCGTTTTTCGATGATTCATCGATTTTGAAACTGGCAGTGTGCCAGATTTCGTGGTTCCGGGGGGAGGAGGCTGTTCCGTGGTCCATATGGCCCAATCAGCCCCTGAAATTACGTTTTTGACTCTTAGGAAAACAAAGTCTCCATATTCTAAAGTTTGCTTTGACAGCGTTTTTCTTACGATTTTCAGCTTTTTTCCTGTTTTTCCTTCATTGATCCTCGATTTTGTAGAATTTTTGAGAGGTTGAGGGGAACTTGGCTCTTTTTTTGCAACCGGATTTGGCGTTTTTGTCACAATGAGAATTTCAAGCCTGTTGCTACAACCAAAATTTAGTCCTTTTTGTTACAACTAAATTTAGTGCTTTCTGTGCGACAAGAACTTAGCGCTTTTTGTTACAACTAGAATTTAGTGTTTTTTTCTAGCACCAAGAATTCTGAAGAAAATCAATTTTGTTACAACAATTGGCATTTCTTGTTGTAAGATGGTTTTAGTACCTTTCGTTGCGATAAGAATTTAGCGCTCTTGTTACAACGAAAAATTGAGCTCGCTTGTGTTCCATTCCCAAAACCTCCGCCTCAATCCGTGTTTTTCAAGCGCCGGGCAAAGCAAACCCCAAATTTCAGAGCTTTACATAACAATGATTCTCCGGTTGCCGCTGTTGCTCGGACTTGTTTTTTTGCTCCCAATCGATGCAAAGCCCTCACGATCAGGTCGTGCAAAGGTAAGTAGCGGAAAATTAGCCGAATATCCCCCAGAATAGAGGCGAGCCCACTGCGACCGGTCGTTGAAGCACGACGGATCGGAATGGCACTGTGGAAATGGGGCTGCTTCGTATCTTGGGTCGATCGCGCTGTCGCTAATGTCGTTTGATACGCAGGGTAAGTAGAACTAAAAAGCATGGAGGCTTCACTTAAAAGTTAACTACATCAGGGGTTAAGCTAAACTTCTGCATAGAAAACCGAGCTTTTTATATAAATCCAGAATTGCCTGGTAAGTTAATAGACAGTGCTTTAATAGTGTTGTTAGCAACAAATAACTATATTTAACCTAGAAAAGCTATCTCAAATCCTTAAAAAATGTTGAAAAAAGTCGAAATTTTGGTCCAAAATCGGGCTTTTTGGTCGACAAATCGATATTTTTGATGCTTTTTGATAAAAATTTATCAAGTTTTCGCGTTTAGGAATATTAAAAAACCATTTAGAAACGCTGCCACTATTTATATTTTGAAAACGAGATCCTAAGAAAAAAATTTCTGCCCCCGGAAATGCGAAAGAACCCAAACTGCTTTCACAGCGACAAAATTACATAAAAATAAATAACGTTTCAGCCATCAACCGCTGCTGCGCCCACCACGACTACAACATTGATTGCCTGATGACGAGGGCAGAGGCGGACGAGGAATTCGACCGGTGCCTCAACAAGGGCAACTTCTTCACCCGCATCTTCACCCGGCCGGTGATGGTCTTTTGCGTCAAGACGTTCCCCGAGACTCCAGATGACGCCTTTGAGAAGAGCCCGGAATATATGGCCTATATCGCCTCCGTTACTTACAATTCTACAGACGATTCGATGGACACTAAAGTTAATGCGAGTACCGATGGTTATACCCAAACTTTCGCGATTCCGGAAGATCGTGCATCAGCTGAAGTGCCAAAAGCCGTGCCTCTAATACAAGCAAGTATCGATAGGAATTACGTAAATGACATTATGGAGGCAGAAGTTACCACTACGACTACGGAAGACCCGTTTGAAGCCAGCTTTGAAGCCACGATCCAAACGGCTCCCGATTCGGGAGGCCTTGCCGATGTTTTTGGCAATTCGACAGAACTCGTTTGAAGCTGACGAAAATAAGTATTATTTATTGTGATTGGCGATAAAAATTAGCGGGTATATTTGACGATTTCTTTGATAAATATTACTGAAACGAGTGCTTGATTCGATAGCGCAAAGTCTATAAAATTAAAAAAAACAACTTAAAGCAAATTTTGGACACAAATATATACAAAATGTGTAGCGAAACTGTCACAATTTCATACTAGAAAACGAGAAATAGCGCAAACAATTGCATAAACCAGCTTTTCGCTTTTAGAAGTTTGAAAATATCCATATTCTGCCACTTCTACAAAAACTCTAGTCATAGTCATGATATAACAATATATACCCCAGGAACTGTTATGCGCCACAAACTACAAAACGGCAAATGTAATGTATGTCAGAAATTGGCACAAGTTATACAAATTCTCTGTCACCGAGCCGCACGAAAGCCTCGAACTCCCGAAGCCTCTATCAGGAAAAGACGCCGCTAAAATCGCACAACAATCAATCCCTTAATCAATATTCTGCATTTCAAAAAAACAACACAATTCAGCTCAAAAGTTCTTTATTTATCAGCGCAAATGTATAAGAACACGCACACGCACACAAGCACATCTCCCCAAACAGAAACGGGCGCTCTCCACCATTGGCGGGGACAGCCAGAGGGGGTAGCTTACACGCGAATTTGGGCGAGGTGGCGATGGTGGGTAGACGGGGGTGGTGGTGGTGGTGGTGGGGAGAAGGGGTAGAAATAAGGGCCAAGAATAGAAAAACATGGACTATCATAGGGTTGACGCGTGGGGGTGGTGGTGATGCTCGATAGTTCGCGGGTGATGACCACGTTTCCTTGGGCATACAGGGGCGGTGGTGGGGGAAAGATTTTTTAGAACATCTGCAACTAGGCTCTAACACATTTTTTGTTTGCTTGGAACGAAACAACGGGGGAGGGCGAACGAACTTGGGGCGGGGATTTCATCGGAGCGGGCAAAACCGATGATTTTTGTGTGTATAGGGCGGGCGGAATGGGGTGGAACTTGGCGGGTCTCTTGGGTAACGTGAGACCCGGTGCTCAAGGGACCGGGCAGCTGCTATAGCTGGGATTTTTGGGGACACGCGACGCCTGGCGGTGCGTCGCGCATCACGGCGCGCAGCCCCGAGCGGGTGTTTTGGACTGGGATTATAGTGGGGCGCTTTTTAGGTGGAAAACAAAAGCGGAAGCGGATTTGCCTTTGCCAGTAGCCCCCTCCGGGTTCTGAAGCCCTACCCTCAAAAGTGTGATTTATAGATCTAGATTTTTTTAATACCAAACAAAAGAACAGAATTTCGAACGCTCCAAAACCCTAGTGGGGAAAGCAGCCGGCAAAGAGCAGCAGCGTGTTGAAGCAATATATTGGTGTTACACAAACAAAAAAAAGCGGGAGGTGGGCTGCTTTTTAGTGGTGGGCTTAGGAAAGGTTCCATTTCTCATTCTGGAGAATGTTGCGCGAGGCGTCGCCGTTGAGGAGGTGCGGCGGCTCGATGAGGGGCGGATAGCCGAGCGGGTTGGGGCGGGCGCCGATGTCAAGCTGGGGCATGCCGCCGGCCATTCCCATGTAGGCGGCGTTGGAGACGCCTGGTGGAGGCTGGATACGGCGATTCGGCGGCATTTGCATCTGGCTCGTGGGTTGCATCTAAATGGAACAATTAGATTTGCCGCTAAACACAGAGAAAAAAAAGATTTTTCGCGGCTTTTCGCGGCTCCTTGCAACGCCAAAAAAGAAAAGTCTATCTAGCTCAAACTAATAGTAAAAATTTCGGTATAAGTTATAACAGTATGTGCGCCAATAATACAGCACGCCTTAACGAAATACGCACATTTGTCCCTCTTTTTATGCCGTTTTAAACATAGAAGATACATAAAAATTAATTAGATTTCGAAAAACTCGGACTCCTGGTCAAAAATGTATCAGAAATGTACGAAAAACCCTTTTTCAAAATATCATGAAGACGTTTAAAGTAACCAAAAGCTTATTAAGCAAATAGCTGACAATAAAATCCTATAAAAAGCTACAATTTTTTTCTATGTTAGGCTAGATAGTCTCCCCCCGCTAACAGTCCAGTACCCTCAATGCTTAACGAATCTCCAATAGCTTCCCAAAAGCAAAAAATCTAACTATTTACTAACCCCATTTGCGCGCACCTTCTTCAGGATGAAATCCTTCAGAATCGCCACGGCTCCCTCGAGGCTCTCGTTCTGCAGGTTCGTCTTGTTCTCGATGCAGTACTGGTTGGCCAGGTCGACGAGCTTCGCCTGCTCGAATCCGTTGAAGAATTCCACGAGCCGCGCGATGATTGTTTGGTACTAAAAACAACATCATTAAATTGGCCTATAATGAAAAACCCACCCTAACTTGAGCGTTGGGGCCCTGGGCGGTGTTGTGCGCGGGCGGCGTCGGGTTCGGGGCGCTGGTGGGCGGGGCGGCGCGCGAGCTGTCCCAAACGTTGCCGCCGGCGAAGCTCGGGCTCACGCCGCGCATGTAGGTGTTGTGGGCGCCGGGCGCGGGTGCCGCAGGCGCCGGCTTGTTCGCGCCCCAGCCGCTCTCATCGGGCCATCCGTTGGTGGTGGTGTGATTCTGGCCGGACGACGAGTTGGAGGAGGCTAAATAAAATCAATCAAAATATTTTCGATATAAAGCTCGAGACTTTTAAAAATCATTTCAGCAGCCATTTTGTAACTATTAAAAAAGTAGATTTAGAAAACTAATCATTTCTAAAAACTTCAGAAGGAATTTTCGAAAATAATTTCAAATAAAATCTTTCGAATCGTTTAGAAAAAGTTCTTTTGAAAAAGCTACCTGGCGTAGATGCAAAGTCGGTGGTGAGCGAGCCGAACGTGCGGTTGCCGGTCGGGAAGAGACTGTCGGTCAAGTTGAAGTCGTTCCAGTGGCTCCACGTGGGCAGAGCGCCAGTTCCCGGGGCATTCGTGCAGTTGGCGGCAGGGCCCACGCCGGCCGCTTCTCCGCCATTGGCAATTCGGCAGGTCGAGATGGGCGTTCCTGCAAAATCTGGAATAGGAGCGTTGAAAGGAATCACGGAAACAGACATTTTAATTCCGGGCCAAAAACTGAAATGCTAAACTGACCGTGACGGCTCGGGCTTGATGTCTGTGGCTGCGAGGCGACGGTGGCCACCGGCTTCTGAACGGGCGATCCGGGGGCTTTGTTCTGCGGCGAGATGCTGGTGCCGATTGGTGTTGGAAGTTGCGAGGCGCCGGTACGATGTCCGATGACGCCAGCCTGAAAAGCAGAAAAATTCAGATGAAATTTGTGATGAAAAAAATTTCGGTGACAATGGGGTGATAATGCTTATTCTATTCGCTAGAGCCATCATTTTAAAAATATCTAAAAGGTCTCGTTTTGCCCTTTTTCACCACGATTTCTCAATTTTAAAGCATGAACCATTTTTCACTGAAAAACATTATTATTAAGCAGTTTTTGCAAAATGGTGCTTATGCAGAATTTCAGGCCCTACTGAATGCCTATACCTAATAAACCCATTGACGCCTAAAAACGACCCTCCACGACTTGAACTAAAAAAGAAATAAGAGCTACTAACCCTGTTCTCCGGTGGGAGCACAACCGATGCCGGGACAAGCGGTTGAATCTGGACGACCTTGCACGGTGGTGGTGGTGCGGGCACGTTGAACTTCGGCAGCTCGGAGAGGGGCCTGCCCTTCTTCAGCGCCTCGTGCTGCGCGTTGAACTCGGTCTTGGCCTGAAAATAAGGGATTAGAGAATGTTTTAAAAATAGATTAAAGAGATTAAAGTTTTAGAGATTAAATAAAAAACAAGAATAAACCCTCACCTGATTCAGTAACTTCTGAATATCGTCAACCTTGGCCTTCCACTCGTCCTTCGACGCGGCGTACAGTTGTTGCTCTTGCGCGTTGCGTGCGCGATTCGCCGCCGCGTCCTCCATCTCGCGCATGTTCTTCGACGCCTCCTCCTTGGCCTGCTCCAGCTTCTTGGTGCCGACCTCGTAGACAAGCTCCACAAACTGGATTTCGACCTTTTTCGCGGGGTTGGGAGCGGTAGCCTTCTGCTTCTCAGAAGCAGCCGTTTGCTCGGCCTTCTTGAGCTGCGACTTGAGATCCTCGTTGGCCTGGCTCAACCTCGAGTTCTCGGACTCCTTTGATCGTGTCTCATCGGCGAGGTGGCGTTTCAGCTCCTCCTTGGCGGCGGTCTCCCGCTTCACCCGATTTTCGGCCTCTTGGTACTTCTTTTTCTCTTGCTTTTCTTGTCGGCCTCGCGCTTGGACTCGTCGCTGAGCTTCTGAAGGCGAGCCTTCTCCTTGTCGAGCTTCTCGAACTTGGTCTCGACGGCCGACACGGCTTGCGACAACTTTTCGCGGTCCTTGCTGTGGATGTAGTAGGAGTATTTCTCGGCCTTTTGCTGGAGATTTTCGAGGCGCGCGACGTGACGGTTGAGCAAGTAGTCTTCACCGGAATCTCTGAAAAAAGGCGATTAATGTTTGCAAAAAAGGACCTAATACATTCCAAAAACGTTTTAAAGTCTAAAAACCAACTTTTCGTCGTGAATCGGGGTCTCGATCTCTTCCTCCTCTTCAACGACAACCATATCGCCGAGCTTGCACAGCGACCGGAGCGCATTTTGAACGTCCGGGTTGCGAACACTAAAATCATCAGCCTGGAAATTTAACGATATAAACTCACTTTTGATCAATATGCTGCGTGATGGCGCTGAGCTTCTCCTCGGCCTTCTTCGCGTTCACACAGCACATGGCCATCACGGAGAGGGCCAGATGGATTTGGTGCTGTTGCTGGGCCGCGGCGTTCGGGTACTAAAAGACAAATATGCAAGAAAATGCGAGATTTTTCGTACCATTCCATTTTGATAGCCGCCAACATATTGTTCGTAGGGCAGCATCGGGGCGTTCGGGTCGATTTGGGTGAACTGCTGGGCGACCTGAAAAAAACGGTAAGATTGGCTTCTAAAAGTGCTTGTGCAAGCCTAGTTTAGTTGCGAGCGCGCTGCAAGGGCAAATAACTTAAATTTAGAGATTTCCTAGCATTTTGTCGGGATTTCATTTTGTCGAAACATGAACAAAATGAAAATAAAACAAATTTAGACCATTCTGATAAGAATTTCACATCTCGCTTTGTATGGTAGAAAAACCTTGAATCAAAGTTCAGTGTTCCAAAACAAAATCCATTCTGGTAAAAAAAAATCCGAAAATTACAAAAATGGAACTCAATGATTTTTTATGGTTTTGTAGGAATCAGAAACTCGAAATACACTAAATTTCACTACCCGACAGCTAACCGTAAAGTGAAAAACTTGTGTTGCTCCCCCGCTAACAAGAAAGCACCAAATATGCGAAAAAAATAATATAAAAACTAACCGCGACATCATCTCCCCGCCCGGCCATCGTGCTCCAGATCCGCGCAAAGGCGTGCGTGATGTAGTCCTGTGTGGCCGGGTTGAGCTCTTCCGGGGTCAGCTCGGCCGTCGCAGACTGTTGAGGCCTCCTCGGCTTTTGGCGCGCAGTGTAGTGTAGGAACGGCGACGGCGGCCAGAATCCTGCAGCGACGTCCTGGTGATAGCGTTCCTGGTCGAAGCCGGGCGGCGGCTGCATGTACTGTCCCATCGCCATCGGATGACCGGGTTGCTGGGCCTGCTGATGTTGCTGCTGCTGCTGCTGCTGGTGGGCCATGGTCTGCTCGTTCAGGTAGGTCTGCGGTTGGAGCTGCGGCATGGCGCTCTGGAATTGATCGAGTGGTTCTTGGTGCAGTCGCATGGCAAATTCCATTGGCGGCGGCGCCTGGAAAAAGACTGTAAGCTAAAGGAGGCTGGAGGAGCGGGTGGCGCGGCTTGATAGTGTGGCCGGGGCGGAGGAGTTGAAGGAGGCCGGGTTGGGAGGACGGGGATCGTGCACAAGAAGGGGGCCTAACCAGGTAATTTGGATTTAGCTTTTTTTTAGAAAAGCGATCAGAAATTCGTAGAAAAGCCCAGAAAAGCTAAACCCCCTAAAAAATTCAGTCTCATGCACTAAACAACATAAAAAGTTCTAAAAAGATTCAATGTCCATTAAGTGAGAATCCCATTAAAGGGAGGGGTAAGGCATCAAGGATCTTTTTATAAGCCTGCGTCGTTTGTAAGCCGTTACGCAATGAAAGTCCAATAAAATCCATAGCCACCTTGCCTATCCCTTTAAAATGGAGAATTAACAATTAGACGACAAGCACAAGAGAGCTGTCCTTAAAAAAGTACGCAGTTCTATAAATTCGATCGCAAAGAGAATTTTCAGGGTACTTTCGCGAGGACCAATTTCGGAAAAGAACAGGATAGAAATCGACCCAAATGATCGCCGAAAAAGCCGAGAAAAAACCCCCACATGGATAGCAGCGGGGTAAGAAGCGGGTACCTGAAGCAGGGGAACATTTAGCTTGCACTAAAGAGAAAGGATATTGCATTGGGGGCCAAAGGGAATCAAGCCAAACCGAGGGCGAGCCATTGAGCACCATCTGGGCCGCCGTCATGCCATCGATGTAACCCACCAGGCCCTGGATCAGATGGTTCGGGTCGACAAGGTCGTTCACCATCGGCTGCATCGACTGCTGCACGGACTGCGTCTGTGGCACCAGTGGAGCCTGAAAGGAAAAACCAGTTAGCATAAGCAAGCCAATAATTCGAAAACAGATTCGTAAAAAGCTAAAAAAATACCTGGTTCATCTGCTGTTGCTGCATTTGCTGGAGCTGTTGGTTGATGACCTGCGCGTTGGCGGCCGCCTTGCCGCTGACGGCGGTGCTCTTCTTGGCCACGGTCTTCATTGGGCGCTGCGTTCTTGGCGGGGCCGGAACACGGACTGTGGGCACGGGCACCGTCTCGCCGGTCGAATTCTTCTTGTCCTGCTCCAGTTGGTGCAGGACGACCATCTCGCAGTCGGGCTCCGTTTGGCACTCCGAGTCGCATTTCTTTGGTACTAAAATAAATTGTAAAAAGTCAAAACTATAAAAAGGGGAAAAACCGAAAGAGGGAGAGAGAGAGAGAGAGAGAGAGAGAGAGAGAGAGAGATAAGTCCGAAAACAGACCTAGACACAGTTGATCAAACCGCTCAGCAAGGCACATATCGCACGGTTGTTCGTCGTTGCGACTGCGTTTCAGCTGAGGGCCTTCACCACTTCCGGAATCCGTATCCGATGAGCACGAGCCGTCCGTGTAGCTATCGTCTTCGTCCATCTAAAACAAGGTTGCAAATCCTGGGCCAAATCGAACGAACCTCCATCAAACGCTTGACACTCACCCAGAACAGGCGGACCTTCGCGTCGAGCCACATCATGTTATCCTCGATCACCTGCAAGCGCTCCTCAACGCGAGCATCAAAAGTCGGCTTCCACAGTTCGGCGATGTCAAGCTCGTACTGTGGAAGGGTGGAATCGAGGTCGGTTGAGACCAAATCCTTCCCTTCCGCTACCTAAAAAGGAGGTGGATTGTAAGGAAAAGGTGATTTTTATCAGACCTTAGATTTGACCGATTTTTTTCAACAAATTATCATTCTACAAAAAATTTTATGACACTAAATTCTGAAAAATGAAAAGGCCCCCTTTTGTTAACTTTTTGATTAGTTGAAAATTCAACGAAATTAAAATTCGATCAGATTAAATTCGGTGAAATTGCAGCAAATCTAAATAACTTTAAAAATCGTAAATCAGCGCATTAAGGTATAGAAAACCAACCTTCTCCTCGTACTCCTCAACAAACGAGATTGCTTTGCGAATAATGTGCTGCCGCTGCAGCTCCATGTCCAGCGGGCCAGTGTTGGTCTTTGACGAGCGCAGGAACTGGTCGATCATCATGTGCAGGTGCTCCTTGGTGTTCTCCTCGTCCAGCGGGATCGCGTCCACAGGCAGCTCGTAGATCTGTTTCGCCAGGTGTATCAGGCTGTCCTCCTTCATGCCGCCGCGGTGGTAGAGCTGCTTGGAGAAACGGCCGTCCAGTCCGTTTTGATGGCCGTTGGCCTCCTTCTTCTCCTCGGATGGTGGTGAACCGGGAGGGGTGGACGCGCGGGTGTTCTTCTTCTTGGCCGTGACGCCGCCGGCGCCCTTCTTGCCATTTTTGCCCTTGGCAGCCGGGACTTTTGGCGCTGATGATTGTGTGATGGCCAACCGGACGGCTGTCGGGTTGTTGTCATCTTCGGAGCCGCCGCGCTGATCTGAAACAGAAGGAATTAATTGAGTGCTTTAATAAGAACTATTAAATATAATATTTTATCTGTTATTTTGGCAAAGAAATCAAAGAAGTAGTTTATGGTAATTGAATTCCTTATTTCCCCGTGCCTTTTTTTTCTTTCGCTCGCGCCCCGTAAAATCTGTTTAAATCGTGTTTGAACTGAAAAAAAAACAAGAAAACAGTGGTTCCTATCAGGCTTTCTCATTCCCAGTCTTTCATGCAGCATGAAGTGCAAAGAATTTGACCAAAAATCGATCGATTTTAGCTTAAAATTGTCCAAATTTCGTGATTTCAGTCGGTCGAACATCCTGACCAGAAGCCCCTTCCGGATCCGAATTGATCAAAAAAAAAAAAATAGAATTTCAGGGAATTTTAGCAAAAAAATACGGAAATACTAAATGCCTCGAATTTTACTAGCTGCCTAAATGGCACCAAATGATGCCTAGCTATTTCTCGTCACACACGTCCCCAGGCGTCCCGGTCCCCATTTTTTCGTGGGAAAATCTGTTTCACGAAAGCAACCTCCTAAAGACACACACAGGCCCCGTTTCGCTATTTACCGGGGGGTTGACCCGCCGGGGCGTCTCCGCCCTCCATCAGCCTATCACTCTCTGCGGGCTGTAAAGCTAGACATTCACATGAGGCGCGAGAGGAGGGCCGCTAGAGCGGCGCAGACACCCCGAACGGCCCGATGGATCGGCGAACGGCGAGAGAGGGCAGGGGCGGGGAGAGGGCAGAGACGCCGGGCAGTCCGAGCGCGCTCTTCTTCCCTCGCTCGCTGGCTGGCTCGCTCAGCCTAGACCGCTCAAACACGCGGCGCGTCCGGCCACTCACTCGATCGCTAATCGGGGGCTGTGCAAGTTTGGAATAATACGATTTTCCGTGGAGGAATCGGGGGATGGCGAGGAAATCAATGCAGGGTAGCCGGAGGGCAGGGAATGGGGGAAGTGTGGTCAGCTGAGTGCGGGCTGTCAAAAGCAGATGATTTTTTAGGAAAATGATTCGTTAAACAAGTTAAAATCGATCAACGAAACTAAAAAGCTCCCATATAAGCCTTAGAAATACCAGTTAATTTCACCAAAAGACCAACAAGGTATTTGAGTTAAGGTATTTTATTAATTGACCGAAAGGCGTCATTACATTTCACCGAAAATCTAATTCTTATGCAAATTACTGTGAAGCCCATTTTTTGTGTCGTGTTTTAGTTAGTTCATTTCTTTTCCAATCGACGAAATTGCCTATTCGTATCTGTTGCACAAGATGGACAACCTCACAAAACCAACGAACGCGCCTGAACGCAAAAATCCCCATTCTAATTTGCAGACAACATTAAATTTTTGGTGAAATGAGCGTCATCCGCATAACAACACGAATTTCGAGCCGATCCTAACGTCACACACCCTCACCTTTCTTCTCTATCCGCTGGATGCTCTCGACGACCTTCTGGTCGACCAAAAATTTCTTCTGCGTCTCCAGCTTGTCCTTGATCGCCGCGTCCCGATCCTTGCAGAACTTGAGCGCCTGCGCGTTCGCCTCAAGCGCCAAGTCGATGCAGCCACGCTGGTGCTGTAGAACCGCCAGTTCGTACCAGCTGTGGATCTGCTTTTGGAATTCCTCTTTTGTCCTGGAATGGAAAAATTGGCTTCATCAAACGCTTTTCCGCTTACAGAATGTTCTTCGGTGCGTCCGCCTTCACCGAGACTTCCAATACCACCCGATCGTCTTTGATGTAGCCCTGGCTTTCGTCCAGGATGTCCTGAAAAGGAAAACGAATAAAAATATTAACTTTACTAAAATTACGAAGAGTCCAAACGGCTAATACGACCAAACTCAAGCTCGACATCTTTTTATAGTGCTAAGAATACGTTTTCCAATGCCGTTGGATCGTCATGTATATTCAAAAAGGCTACGGAATATTGACTGCATGGTTTTTAACGTTAAAAAACTGCAACGCACCGCCCAAGTCATGAAGCACGAGTATCCCCAATCGTTCTCCTTGGCTGTGTAGGTGTGATTTGTTTTTCGATGGAAATGTGCCACGCCGGGCTTCTGCGATATAAGCCGCAGTTCCGCCGCCGCTTGACATTGCCATGTGCTGAAAAAAACCATGTTTAACGTGAGAAAAGTGGGTTATAAATTCGCCACGTTTATTCAGGTCCTCGACACCAGAAATGACGAAGACCATTTGCAAATGCCCGTTTCTAGAACTAAATTTCCAACAAAAACTCACTCCGAATAAGCATCCGGACAGCATTGCAGAAAAAAGCCCAAGCATTTTTGCGTCCCCTTCTTTTGGACAACGTGTTGCCGTGGCATCACCATGATGCGCCTAAAACCAAGTGAAAATTGCAGATACTAAACGCGACAAACGTACCATTGCACCCCGTTGATGTTTTTACTCGGTCCCCGCACCGTGTCGTTCATATTCGGAAAGTTTTGGATCATCAATCGCAAAACACCCTCCGAGGATGACGAGGCTTCGGCTTGCGTCGAATTGTCGACTGAAAAAAATATAAATAAACATTGTAGTTTAGCGTTAAAGCAAAAGATAAATCAATAAAAATAAGCAACAAACCTTTCGGCGTCAATAAACTCGCTTCCCGGGGGTATTCCTCGGTCGTGTCGGTTTGGCATGCCACCGATATTCCGTTGGGACGTCGATTCCTACGACTCCTACACCAAAAGATATGCTTAACTTTGAAAAGGCATACCGCAGCGTATGACCGCAGGGAGGCATGCGACGGTCGAACCGGAAATGGGCATAAGGCGCCGACGACTCCTTGTGCGCGCCACCGCAAACTAAGAGAAAATTAACTTTTTTTTACCCTCTGCCCACTTTACTAAAAATAGAAAATCAATAAGGTTTTATTAGCATCTATTCCCAGGTTCTTCGTCATATTTAGGAACTTTTTCTCGAGTTAGGCCTAGCGTACTCGCGGCAAAAAAACCGTCCTGATAAGCCCCAAGCCACGCCCATTTCCTTGCACAATGATTTCACCGCGTGGCGTATATAGGCCGAAAATTACTGCCAGTTCCCAGTTCCAGTCCCGCTTTCCCTCCCAGAATCTATTTTCCAGGTCTTCTCACCTATCGAACACCACCTCTAAATTAAAATTTCAAATACCGTTCTCCCCGCGAGTCCACTCCTAATCCGGCGCCGGGCAAATCCAAATCCGAGTCCCAAATCTCCACAAGGCGCCCGATTTAGCGACTGCGTTGGCCAGCTAATTTTGCAGATAATCGCCGGGCGAAAAAAAGGCGTGAGATTCGGGCGAAAATTTTGAGACTAAGTCCAAGTTGCTATACAACGCGTCGATTAGCAAAGATTGAAAAGTGTTTTCAAGCGAAAAACTGCGCACCGTGGCCGGAGTGGTGGTTGTTGTCCAGTTGGCCGGCTTCAGAGGGGTCCAGCGGTTGCTGGCCGCAGGAGCCGCCGGCTTCGCCGCCTTCGTCGTGCATCGTCTAGAAAAAGTGACGTTAAAAAGGTGGAATAAGATTAAAAATAAGATATGGAAAACAATATTGCTAGCAAAGCTATCGAGAAAATAAAAAATTAGGTAAAAAAGCTGCACAAATTCTGATTCTATTCGCCGGGCTAGCGCTACGTCAGCGTCCAATAAACAGTCAAACAAAACGTCAAATGGAGTTTCCCGTACTAAAACACTAATGAAAACCAAATTACAGTTTCAAAAAAAAGTAAGGAAAATTAGCTACCTATAATAATAGCTTTCATTTTCTGGACTCTAGACACTATATACACTTTATAGGCAGTGTCCGCCGGCTCGTTTTCGACGCCTTGATGGCAAAATATCGATTCGAGCTATGGCGGTGGGAATCTTGTGGGAATCGGAAACAAGCCAAGAAGGAATCTAGTTTTATTAAATTAAAACGTTTGTCACCGATTTTCCTAGTTTTTGGCACGGTTTTGGACGAAAATCGAAATAAGCGACACAATTATTACTATCAGGTTGGATAATAAGTTCTGTCACAATTTTTGAAATCCTCGTAAAATCGCAGATGTTTCCAATTCTGGAGTATGAGGTATGGATTGATAGGTCTCACAACACTCTATTCTGGGAGGACCCTCAGTTGACGCAAAAATTGAGGGACGTCGAGATACAGCCCCGAGAAGGTTTTCGCAAAATTGCGCAAGAGCGTGTTAGCGAGTTATCTCTGCATAGAGCAATTTGCATGCGATACTTTTAACACCAATCGATAGCTTTCGAGGAGTAGATATCGATAGATGTTGAGATCATCAAAATTGGACATCGGATGGCCGAGATACGACCCCTTGAAATTTGGCTCATTTCTTAGAACTTTTCCCGAAATCCCATACATTTGATAGCCCGTAGCCAAAACTGACCGCTTGATTTTCAAAAGAACCGAGCGCATTTTGACCAAATGTATGGGATTTTGGGAAAAGTTCTAAGAAATGGGCCAAATTTCCAGGGCCCATATCTCGGCCATCCGATGTCCAATTTATGATCTCAACATCTATCGATATCTACTCCTTGAGATCTATCGATTGGCGTTAAAGGTATCGCATCCAAATTGCTCTATGCAGAGATAGCTTGCAAAATAGGTTTGGTACGTTTTGCGGAAAACTTCTCGAAGCTCTATCTCGGCGACTCTCAATTTTTGGGTGCGAGGAGGGTCTACTCAAGGTAGAGCTCGAGGAGACCTATCAAACCATATATCACACTATTAATTTGGGCACGTCTGCAGCTTTAACAAGCGATCCCAAAAATTTGTGACAGAACTTACTATCCAACCTGATATTAACGCAATAATGAAAAACAGTTAAAAAATGTGAAACAACTTTATTTAGTCCATATTTCTTATTAGCAATCGGTTGCGGCGCGGATCTGATAAAAAGGTGGAACTGCAATTGCGGCTCGCCGACCTCCCCGGTCGATCGATCGGGCGGGCTAGACGCTAAGTTTGCGAAAGTTTGCGCAATCGCTGGAGTTTTGTTTTAGCGCATCAGAATCGTGACGTGGTATGAGGAAAGTTCATAGAAACCTTATTAGTTGACTTTACAACAGAAGAACGCGCTAATAAAATGACCAAAGTCGAAACTAGTCATGCTGTTTGCCGAATGAGTCAATGCACATCAAAAATAAGGTGGTGAACGCCGCGAAATGAATGTCGGCACTTTATAACGTTAGATTTTCTAAGTATTAGGCATAGTTGTATGATATTTTCCAGATTTTCATTAAGTTATCGCTTTCCTTTTGAAAAACTGACTAAATTAAGGCAGGTTGTTGAAAAATTCAAGCGCATTGAGTTCCAGATACCTGAGAAACGCTATAATCTTGCAATTTGCAGAGAATTACGTCGGAAAAACATCTGGCCGAGCGCGGCGCGTTGTTTATATTGGGGTAAACTTTTTTTGAGAGGCAGGCCTACACCGAATTTTCTAAACATTTAAGAATACTGAACACTGGCTCGTAAGTCGAGTTTCTAGGTGAAGCTGCTAAAGTTTCCGGTTCTACGTTTATTTATCGATTTCTAAAGGTCCGATTCATCGATCGGTGTTGCTGATTGGTTCCTTAGAGAGGCCCGGGAGGCCCAAAAAACGGGGGACCGGCGCAAAATTCCAGGGTGATGCCCCGGCGATTGGCCGGAATCCGAATCCGGCGTGCCCGCCTGCGAGAAGCAGTGATCAGCAGCAGAAAGACGTAAAAGAGCCCTCTTCCTCCATCCATCGTCGACCAAATCGTGACCGCGACGCGACCCCCGGGCAGAGCCGCAGCCTCACCCACTACGTGTGCCCCCCAACCACCACTCTCTAGCTGTCTCGCCCCTACTTCTCCGGCCCCTCTGCACTCTCCCCCCTCACCCTCACTCTCTCCGCAATGGCCGGCTCAGCCAGTGGCCCCGGGAATCGTGGCGAGACCCGAAAGGCACCGTAGCAGTGGCGCGGGACCGACCGGCTGTGCTAAAGGGGCCCACAGATGGGCCAAATTTCGAGGGCACCCCCGGGAAAACGGGGTGGTTTTTCGGGTGTTTTTTGAGCGGATCGCGGGGGGTTTTGAGGCGGGGGCGCGGATCGACCAATTTGGGGGAGACTATGAAAACGTCGAAAAATCGAGGTATAATATTAAAAAGTAAAATTATCATTTGAAAGCTATTTCGATTTCTATTTTTCATAACTTTTAGGAGCCCTTGTGCGCTGAAAGTTGCTATAAATGGAGTGCGCGGATCGACAAATAAGGTGATGGCTATAAAGATAACTCAACATGTATCTGAATCTTTAAAGATTGATGATTTTTCCTAGCTTTTGCGAGTCTTTTATGCTGTAAAAGCTTTTAAGGCTCCTGTAGACGCCGAGAAATCTAGTGGTCATACTAAAAAATAGAAGTATGATGGGAAATAATGCTATTCAAATTTATGACAGCTTTTTCGAGAAATCGATAAATACGTTAAATTTGTCCTACATGCTGAATTGCAGGCTAACACAAGGTTTTTTGACACTTTCTGGCCGGTGTGTAGGCCGAGCCGATAAGGCCATTACGCTTCGAAATCTGGCGTCAAAAGGCGTGTATCGGAGTTAATGGGTAAGGCTAAATCCAAATCATTGTTACGTGTGAATCCATAAGCTGGAAACTACTAAAAAACGAGGAAGCGATATTCCGATTCTGATTCCCGAAGAGGAGGCAAAATTGGGTGCTCGGTTCCCTTCCGCGGCACACGTCTCATTCTGGCATTTTTCTGCGGTTTTTTGAGGGATTCTTGGAAACTTCTCGTAGAGCGGGGCATGTTAATTCCGGTGAAATTAGTTGGCGCAATTACAGCGCGTGCATTTTGGATGCATAGGGTCTTGTCGAACGGTCGAAACATAATTTTTGTTTCTATTTTTTTTGTGTAGCTTCGTTTTAAAAGGTTTTTTAGTTTATTTTACGGTATAAAAACGCTGCCCGCATACTTTAAATTGGAAGAGGTTTCATGTTAATTCCGGTGAAATTAGTTGGCGCAATTACAGCGCGTGCATTTTGGATTAATAGTCTTTTCGAACCGTCCCACGATCAGTTTTATTACTGTTTTTTTGGCGTATCGATTTTAAAGATTTTTTTGAGCTATTACACGTTATAAAATACGGACGAAAATGCCCTTAAATCAATTTGCTATCCAAAAAATCTCCCAAATTCCCCTGTTTTGCTCATAACTCTTTTGGGGGTGTTCGTGGCGAGTGGTTCGGACGCAGCGGCCAGCAGCAGCAGCAGTCGCCCATAAATCAGCGATCTATCTACAAGATTCGGGTGGCGCACACGCATAGCTGGGCGAGTGAAGAGAGAAAGGTGAAAGAACGCGCCAGATTATTGGGGTATGGCGAGTGGTGTGTGTGCGCGCGAAATTGATGGATTGGAAGCAAATTAACGGTTCGGGTGGGCGGGGGTGTCACTGTCCCTTTAAAGGAACTATGAAGGTGGATTTCTGATTTTTTACATGTATCGACTGGTAGTAGCCTCACCTTATGGCACTAGACTTCTGAACTTGCTGAAGTTGTCACTGCCGCTTTAAAGGCACAAATCCTTCGATGATTTATAATATTTCATAACTTCACAAAGTAATTTTCAAAATTTAGGGATGTTGAAGTTGTTCCCAGGTGTTAATGTATCTTTAAAGGAATCGGCAATGCATAAATCCTCATTGTGCGTAAGTTTGACGATGTAAATATGGCGTAGGTGTCACTGCATCTTGCAATGCTTGGGCTTGAATTATCGGGCCCGCAAGTGTTTTTCGTCAATTTTTTGGTTTGATTTGAACCGTTGAAGTTGTTCGACAAGGTATCACTATCCCCTTAAAAGAACAAACAAAGCATAAATTATCATTTTGCCTAGGTGTTGCATTTTGCGTAAGGCGTGAGTGTTTTTGCAACTGGCAAATGTTCGGGAACGCCTGAATTATCTAGTCGGCAAGCGCTGGTACGCTGATTTTGTGTGTGGCTTGGGAGTCTCACGTCCCGCCAACTCGGACTCTTACCTTCCAAAAAGAATAAAAAATTATTACAGTACGCCTGGCTGGCTCCAGCGTTACAGCGGACACGACAGCTTAGCTTTCAGATGACCGTAGCAAAAGAATTGATCATTTTTACGTGGTGCTGTCCCCTAAATTTATTTCAAATCGTTTTGTCGCGCTCCCTTTAAAAACCTGCAGTTAGACTCTTCTGAAGCCGACCCTTCTTTTAAACTTTAGCTTTTAAAAGTTGCGCTCAACTGAACAGTTTTTCTCATCAGTAGCGAAAATTCCGCGACTTTCCACCCGCCAGTCTCTACCCTGTACGTGTGTCTGCAGGCGATTGATGGGTGAAGGATCGGGGCGAAGAGATGGAGGAAGAGCCGCTTCGGCCACCGATCGCCCTCCTGAACCAGTTACACGCATCGACGAGCCATTCCTTTCAGCTCCCATCCACGAACAACACAACCACCCCCTCCCGCCCATAGCCCACTACCATTTCTTTGGGCGAAAAAGATCCCTGGGGTCACAGGGAGAGACAGTCAGTGGTTGGGATGCTCAGCTGACCACCCGGATTTAGGAGATCGATAATGGGGTGGATAAGAAAAAAAATCTAGTTTTTTAGCTAGATCTGATTTTTAAAGGTACCGGCAAGGCTGGGCTGGATTTTCAAGGCTATGGATGGACAAGTCAGAATTTTGTGGAGCCGCGAAATAGCAAAGAAAAACCATAACGATGACTTGCCCCTCCCTTTAAATGGGCTGGAAAGGCAATCTTTTCTATCTATCTCCTCCCTCTCTCTCTCTCTTTTTCCCCCTTTTCTCTTCTCTCCCCCCCCCCCCCCTCTCCCCCGCTATCCTCTCTCTCTCTTTTCCGCTTTGTCTATCGTTCCTCATACCATAAATTTATTCACTAAAAATGATCCACTTTATTAACCCTGAGTGAAAGTCGGGATCGGGCCACCACCGCTGCAACGGTTATTCTGGAAGCAGCAGACGCAGGCGCGGTTGTCGGAGGAGGCAAAACCGGAGGCTTGATCCTATAACGAACCTGTACCATTAAAACCATGATGCGCAAACCGAAGACAGTCCAGCCTGAAGAGCGCGGGCCTGGCAGCAACCGGAGCACCTGGTCTGGATCGGGCCATCCGAGCAGGCCACGCTTCCGCTAGACCCGTCGACCTGGGCGAGGAATTGGGTGTTGCGGGAGCAGGCTGGAAGTGTTGCAAGGTTAAAGGGGTTCGGACTGGGCGAATTCGGCTGTATTTCAACGGACTTTTCTCAAGTTTTTTAAAAGAGGCTTGATAGCAGCTGTTGGAATTTTTTCAAGCTATAAATGACTAAAAATTGTTCAAAAGTCGATATCTCTCCGAATTTGCGGCCTATTTCCGGTATTTTTATGGCTTGCTAAATTGCTGAAGCGGAACCCTGCAACGGGGTCTTATCACCTCCCCCATCAAAAGAAAATATTTTAGGGCCGCAGCGACTTCACGTAACTTTTTTTGAGCCAAAAATATGGAGATGCTAGCTGGATGGGATGTGTAAACAACTTTTAAATAACTCTAAACAATAAAAAAACGTGTCTGAAAACCCACTAAATCCGCAGGGCAAATTCTGGTTGAACTGGGCGCTGACGGCCAGCACGACGGCGGAAATCAGAAGGATTTTCGTGTGCATTTTGACAATTGCAGCCCAAACGCGGAAATGGCAGTTTTATACCCCCAAAATTTCACATCTTTTATTTACATTTCAACGCAGTCAAAACATGAAAAATCATTGGGGATCACAAGAATCATCGCCCCCGAAATGAGCGTTTTTGAGCAGGAAATGATGAAAAAAGGAATAGAGTTTTAGCAGTGATTTCCGTGATGGTGACAGTCGGCTTTGTTCATCTCCTAAAATCGGCTTTAAATGATTTTAGCTTGATTTAAAAACTACCTTCATCGCATAGATCAGCCCTGGGATGTAGAAGAGCATCGTCAGCATAATGCAAATGCACATTTTGTGTCCATCACCGGTGGCCAGGGCTACGGTCATTGGCTAAAAAATGTAAAATATCATACTTTTGAATTTAGATTAAAGCGCCGAGACGTTTTTAAGAGTTTGTGAATGCTTTGCCCTCGCCTAATCCATTAAGAAAGATAGAAAAACATACCGGTGAGAAAAAGAGGCAGCAGCATTGCCACGAGTCGGTCATTTTGGCTGATCTGGAACTGAACCTTTATTGAAGGAACGTAACGTCTGGGATAATATTTTAAAGGAAGCTGGCAACAAGAAAGCATGGAAAGTTCTAGTATATAGCGAACAAGAAGAGCAAATTTCACAGAAGAACGATGTTTCCGGCATCAGATTTTCACCAAACGCCCAAATTCGGGGAGATAAAGGCTAAATTGTTGTTCAATTGAGAGATAGTGTTAAAAGATGAGAGAGATGAGATAAAGGCTATATCGATTCTTAGTTCCGGAAAATTTTGTTGTTTTGGAACCATCCAACAAGAGCCGTTCAGTCCAAATTTGGCCTCCGACCCAACATTTTGCTTTGTTAGATTAAAAAACACACAGCTATTTGAACTACGAAACTAAGTAGCCTTACGTCTTTCCGGAAGGCAAACATAATTTATCGAAATGTAAAGCAAGAATCCCGAACCGCGATGCAGCAAAAAAACCAATCAGACCCTGAAACACCGTAACAAAACCCAGTGAACCCAGCGGTGAAACGCCGTGTGAAAGCGAAAAAATGTGCATACAGGTCGTCGCTCAGGCCTTCTCATACGATAAGCCTCGGCCATAAATACGAAGAAAAGCGGGGCCCATCCCCCCGGAATGGCCGATGCCAAAGAAGGGCTTTTCGAGGGGCGGATGAGTCAAGATATGGGGAGCTCTTTATCAAGACCAAGTGATGTTACTGCCTCCAGTGCGAGTATTAGTTTGGTGTACGTATATTATACGTAACAAATATTGAGTAAACCCGGTGGGTTTTGGTGTACGTATATTGTCATTCCGAGACGCGTACGGACCGGCGAGGTGCGTCAGGAGGCAGGTCAACGCAACTGGGTTGTAAAAGCTATCAGCAGATGGTGCACTATAGCGTCGTCGAATTTTAAAGGTTATCAAGACCGAAGGGCTCGCTGTCATTTTTTCAATCACTCGTCATCTCTCACTCTATCCCCCTCTCTCTCTCTCTCTCTCTCACTCTCTCTCTCGCTCTCTCTATCGCTCTCTCTCGTACTTCTCTTTCACTTTTTCTTGTTTCGTTTTCTCTTTCACATATCTTTTGTTTTTTCTTCATAAGCCAGTTCCTATACACAATTTGAGAAATCAGGGCCTGATTATCAGGCTAATGTATCTCTTTTTCCTAAATGCGCCAAAATTTTTCTTTCCCCAAAGCATGCAATCCCGAATCCGGTCCAGAGGGAAGAAATCGGGGGGATTTTCATCAGCTTGGAAGAACAGGTCCGGTAAAACAAGAAAACGGGGGGTGAAAGGGGTCAGCTAGCACTGTCCGGGAGGCTGTCTAAATTTTGGAGCGTCGCTGCCGGCCGTCGCGTTCCCACGGATGAGCATCTCCTGGCTAATTCGAGTGACATTGATCTTCGGGTCGATCGGGTGCGGGATCGCGAGTTTCAGTAAGGAAAAAGTTATACGGCTTTTAAAGGGATCGTCAGCTTAGTCGGAGGGGTATTTCGGCAGATTTTTACGATTAATTCAAATATTTTTTGAGACGTTTTAATGCAGCATCTATCGATTGCATTTTAATTTAAATTATGCAATTGAGAAATCACGAACATTATCTGAATACTTTGTTTAACTTGTTATAATTGATGTTTAACTTGTTAAATTTCAGCGGCTCAATGCTTCACGACCCGCTTCAACCAAGCCATTTCGAATGCAGACCCAGTGGCCGAGCTTTTTGAGCTGAAACTTCAAGACTGTCTAAATTACTGTATTCTGAATGCCGCGAGGGCTGGGGTAAGCTATTTTACCTTTTTGATAGAGAGCTCGTTTCCTACACGTTTTTTCCATTCTGCTCAAGTTCTTAATTTTTTTGAGCTTTTCCTAAGCTATAGATTTTTAGGATGGTTGCGCTTCAGTTGTATACCACAAAGAATACAATACATGCCAAATTTACGGGCAGGATGGCACGATGGGTTGGTGAACTAACGGAATTTTGGAAGCAAATAAAATTTAGGTGGCTCGCAAATCGTCACCGCTGAAAATCACGACTATTACAACAGGACAAGCTTCATTGGGGCATGCCAGGACCGAGTGGGTGAGTTGACCTAAGATATCATAAAGCTAGAAAGCTGGATGATAAATTCTTGATAACTGTACCTTCCTAAAAATTAAAAATTGTAATAAGGCTCAAAACATCTTCATTTTAGTTCCACGACGCGGCTATCAACAGAGGCCACGACAGTACAGCGTACGAACTGTTAATGTTAGTTTCAAAGATAAACCTAAGTCAAACCTAAGCCAAGCTTGAGCTAAGCATATGCTAAGCCTAAGCCAAGCATTAGCTGAGCCTAGCCAAGCATAAGCTAAGCCCAATCCAAGCCTCAGCTAGGGTTTGCCAAACCTTAACGAAGCCTAAGCCAAGCCTACGCTAAACTTAAGCCTGCCCTCGGAGCACAACCCCCAATTCTCAATTCAGGAGCCCTTCCCCGGCCCGCCAAGCGTCCTTGTCAGTTCAAAAGACTCCTCCGAACAGTCAAAAGAGGAAAGTGTCGTAGTCGAAAGTATCGATCGTCAATTTCCAGTTGTGGTAAAATTAAAGTCATCTTCAAAATCACGTACCCTTTCTAGGATTCCGAAGCAGCCGAAGCCGTCGAAGCGCTACGTCTGAAGCATTTGGCCGATATTTTGGACGCGGATGAGGAGACTCCTGCCGAGGCTACAGTAACTTTCTACAATCCAGTCATGACCAACGGTTCGTTTAATGTTATTTGTATACAATTTTTGATTTAGTTTGCACAAAGCCCGAGGTCGTTTCCTATTTTGTGCTCTTCGGGCGATCGCTGTCTGCTAAAGTGCGGCCCGCGAAGCTTCGCGGGGTCGACCAGAGCAGTTGTATTATGTATTGCTCGCAGAATATTGTAAGTTGAGAGGCTAAAGCTTTAATCGAGGGAACACAATGTAAATTAAACAGCTTAAAGATTATTATTGTTATTTTCTGCGAATTTCACCTAATATATAAATTCTAAAAATATGAAATCTGTATTAAATTTAACAATTACTATTTTAGAACGCTACCGGTTCAAAATCCCCTTGCTACGCCGCGAATTACGACCCCGCTAGAGAGGAATGCCGCCTCTATGGCAGAGAAGCAAAGTGGGACCGCCATTCGGCCAGATTGGCGGAAGACCCGAACATCATTTTTGCGGATAAATTCTGTATGCAAAGTGGGCTATATCTTTTTATTGTAGAAAAACCAAAAATTCGATTTTAGCCCAAAAAGACTGCTCGGCCGATTCCCCCTACGTCGTCTACCTTCACAAGCAGATTACCAAGAAGATAATTTCGCACTATCCCGATGTTCATTCTATCGTTGCTTGCATGGCGTTATGTATTGACCATGGGCATTGTAAGGTATGTTAAACGGTAGTAGGGGGTAGTCCGTAAAATTATACTGCTTGTGGGAAACAGGCCAAATGCCGACAGCTTAAAAATATCGACAACCCCGAATTTGACTTGCGAACGAGTGCATCCTAAGATCCCTTGGATCCAATTTAGCCAACTGGAGGTCAGCCTTTTGGCTGTCGAGGTTTTAGCTTGTCGATATTTTGGGGAGCATCATTTTGTTTGTCGGCATTTTCACTGTCCATTTTTTGTAATTGTCGGCATTAGGCATTTTCCGCCTAGGGACATTTTACGCCTAAGATTCCGACAGCAAAAATACCGAAAAGCCTGTGATTGCATGTAAATGTACGTTGTACAGCTTGCAAATTCCTCGTTCGGCATTTCGGCTATTAACATTTTGACTGTCGGCATCATATTGATCGGCATCGTGGGCTGAGAATTATTTTTGTTGCAGGCAGTCACGTATAAAGAAGGCGGTCTCTGCATCCTGCACGCCGGCTCGCCAGCCCTTGACCCGAAGCTTATCGTCGACGGATCTTCGCAAACTATGGTAGGAAGAGCGACGAGAAAGCGAGAGAGTGAGGTCAGATAGAGAGAGAGAGAGAGAGAGAGAGAGAGAGAGCGAGAGAGATAGGGAGAGAAAGAGAGACCACTACGTTTCAGAACGCATGGAACCAGCCCAAGAAACCCCTGAAGCCGAGGCTTCCGAATGGGGCGAGTGGTCGGGTTGCCAATTCGGGTCCCGCAGCGCCAGACTACGCTCCAGAACCCGCGAATGTTACTCGGACAACTGTGACGATCTCCAGATGGAGGCTTGTAAAGCTGGAGAATATTAAATTATCGAAGTATATTAGTGAAACAGCTGTATAACCTATACCTTCCCCTCGTTACATAATTTTATCGAAAAGGCCATAATTATCTCGATTTTTATAGTACTATCCCAATTCCATCACATTCCGCTCGCCCCTCCCTTCTCATTGAACTCAGTGAATGAATTTTGGGTATATTTTGTGTGAATAAATATGAATATTGTCGAATTTGGCCGATTTCTTACATTTAGAGAAATTTTTAACAGCAACCAGGGCTGAAAAACCGCTTCGCGGCTTTTCAACCCTGGCCCCGTCTGGACCGATGAAAGTCTTCAATTTGCATGCTTCTTCCCCAAAATTTATCAGCAAAAAAGTGAAAAACTGCTCCTCTGTCGCTTTATATAGGCTATCCGACTTCCGGCTTATGCTAATTGATCCCTAACAAAGAGGATGGGCGAGAATTTTACAAAAATTTGTTTTTAATAGCGAAAATAGCAATTTTTCAAAGATTTTATGTGCGTGCAGTCGATTCCGGACCCTTCTTTACCTAATTACGTTTCTTCACTACCGAAAAATGCTTCCTGAGGCTGTAGGTGCGGAACATCCTCACGGAAGTTGCATGCAAATGCACACACACACACAGACACTATTTTTTTATATATAGTAGGTTCAAAAGACTCCTCCGAACAGTCAAAAGAGGAAAGTGTCGTAGTCGAAAGTATCGATCGTCAATTTCCAGTTGTGGTAAAATTAAAGTCATCTTCAAAATCACGTACCCTTTCTAGGATTCCGAAGCAGCCGAAGCCGTCGAAGCGCTACGTCTGAAGCATTTGGCCGATATTTTGGACGCGGATGAGGAGACTCCTGCCGAGGCTACAGTAACTTTCTACAATCCAGTCATGACCAACGGTTCGTTTAATGTTATTTGTATACAATTTTTGATTTAGTTTGCACAAAGCGAGAGGTCGTTTCCTATTTTGTGCTCTTCGGGCGATCGCTGTCTGCTAAAGTGCGGCCCGCGAAGCTTCGCGGGGTCGACCAGAGCAGTTGTATTATGTATTGCTCGCAGAATATTGTAAGTTGAGAGGCTAAAGCTTTAATCGAGGGAACACAATGTAAATTAAACAGCTTAAAGATTATTATTGTTATTTTCTGCGAATTTCACCTAATATATAAATTCTAAAAATATGAAATCTGTATTAAATTTAACAATTACTATTTTAGAACGCTACCGGTTCAAAATCCCCTTGCTACGCCGCGAATTACGACCCCGCTAGAGAGGAATGCCGCCTCTATGGCAGAGAAGCAAAGTGGGACCGCCATTCGGCCAGATTGGCGGAAGACCCGAACATCATTTTTGCGGATAAATTCTGTATGCAAAGTGGGCTATATCTTTTATTGTAGAAAACCAAAAATTCGATTTTAGCCCAAAAGACTGCTCGGCGATTCCCTACGTCGTCTACCTTCACAAGCAGATTACCAAGAAGATAATTTGCACTATCCCGATGTTCATTCTATCGTTGCTTGCATGGCGTTATGTATTGACCATGGGCATTGTAAGGTATGTTAAACGGTAGTAGGGGGTAGTCCGTAAAATTATACTGCTTGTGGGAAACAGGCCAAATGCCGACAGCTTAAAAATATCGACAACCCCGAATTTGACTTGCGAACGAGTGCATCCTAAGATCCCTTGGATCCAATTTAGCCAACTGGAGGTCAGCCTTTTGGCTGTCGAGGTTTTAGCTTGTCGATATTTTGGGGAGCATCATTTTGTTTGTCGGCATTTTCACTGTCCATTTTTTGTAATTGTCGGCATTAGGCATTTTCCGCCTAGGGACATTTTACGCCTAAGATTCCGACAGCAAAAATACCGAAAAGCCTGTGATTGCATGTAAATGTACGTTGTACAGCTTGCAAATTCCTCGTTCGGCATTTCGGCTATTAACATTTTGACTGTCGGCATCATATTGATCGGCATCGTGGGCTGAGAATTATTTTTGTTGCAGGCAGTCACGTATAAAGAAGGCGGTCTCTGCATCCTGCACGCCGGCTCGCCAGCCCTTGACCCGAAGCTTATCGTCGACGGATCTTCGCAAACTATGGTAGTCGAGAACGGGTGCCAGACGAGTGCGAGAGCAGTGCCGAGCTTATTGTCGGGAAGAATGGGTATGTATGGTTGGCCTCGAAGTTTAAAGGGAGCGAGAGAGAGCGAGAGAGAGAGAGAGCGAGAGAGAGAGAGAGCGACAGAGAGGGATGAGAGTGAGAGAGAGAAAGAGAGAGCGAGAAAGCGAGAGTGAGGCAGATAGAGAGAGAGAGAGAGAGAGAGAGAGAGAGAGCGAGAGAGATAGGGAGAGAAAGAGAGACCACTACGTTTCAGAACGCATGGAACCAGCCCAAGAAACCCCTGAAGCCGAGGCTTCCGAATGGGGCGAGTGGTCGGGTTGCCAATTCGGGTCCCGCAGCGCCAGACTACGCTCCAGAACCCGCGAATGTTACTCGGACAACTGTGACGATCTCCAGATGGAGGCTTGTAAAGCTGGAGAATATTAAATTATCGAAGTATATTAGTGAAACAGCTGTATAACCTATACCTTCCCCTCGTTACATAATTTTTATCGAAAAGGCCATAATTATCTCGATTTTTTATAGTACTATCCCAATTCCATCACATTCCGCTCGCCCCTCCCTTCTCATTGAACTCAGTGAATGAATTTTGGGTATATTTTGTGTGAATAAATATGAATATTGTCGAATTTGGCCGATTTCTTACATTTAGAGAAATTTTTAACAGCAACCAGGGCTGAAAACCGCTTCGCGGCTTTTCAACCCTGGCCCCGTCTGGACCGATGAAAGTCTTCAATTTGCATGCTTCTTCCCCAAAATTTATCAGCAAAAAAGTGAAAAACTGCTCCTCTGTCGCTTTATATAGGCTATCCGACTTCCGGCTTATGCTAATTGATCCCTAACAAAGAGGATGGGCGAGAATTTTACAAAAATTTGTTTTTAATAGCGAAAATAGCAATTTTTCAAAGATTTTATGTGCGTGCAGTCGATTCCGGACCCTTCTTTACCTAATTACGTTTCTTCACTACCGAAAAAATGCTTCCCTGAGGCTGTAGGTGCGGAACATCCTCACGGAAGTTGCATGCAAATGCACACACACACACAGACACTATTTTTTTATATATAGTAGGATGTACAATGACAATTTTGCATTTTTTCGGCTAGCGAGGTGATTATTTCTTGTTGTAACAGCGATTTTAAGGCGAGTAGGTTGTCGACCTCCTAAAAATTCGTATTAGCCATTTTTTTGGTCGTTCTAAAAGCTCAATCCATTTTTTTACGCCAGCCTCGTGCTCATTCTTGACCCGGATCACCTCCAGCCGGCTAGCCAAAAATCCGGATTCCCGACCCCGGCGGTGAAAATCGAAAATTTCGGTTTCTTCCCAGCTGAGGTAGACTTGCCGGGGCGATTCGAGACTTGCAGACAATTTTTTCAATGCGATACCTTGCTCTATTTTTCATCTTTAATACAGGTATTGAGGGTATACGCAGAAAATGTAAGTTTACTTGAAATCATGGCTGTAAAAACCTGGCGTCCAGATGCTGATTGCTTTTCACACACGACTCGCAAGACCATTGATAATTATGAGCCGATTGCTGCTTTTGAGCTGGTTTCTCTACAGACTTGTATGCTGCAGTGTATCGAGGCTCCGCTGAATTTTGAGGTAAGCTCTGGGTTAGGCTTACTTAGGCTTAGCTTAGGCTTAGCTTAGGCTTAGCTTAGGCTTAGCTTAGGCTTAGCTTAGGCTTAGCTTAGGCTTAGCTTAGGCTTATCTTAGGCTTAGCTTAGGCTTATCTTAGGCTTAGCTTAGGCTTGGCTTAGGCTTAGCTTAGGCATAGCTTAGGTTTAGGATTAGCTTGGGCTTAAGAAATCTCACTGTAACAAGTTTTTGTATAGTCAGTAATGACCTACTTTTCCAGAACAAAGAATGCTTCTCGTTCACCTACGATCGCATCAAGCACAACTGCAAAATCTACGATCATGATGGCAAAAAGGTAAATTACTGCTCAAGGTATCGGAAACCAATTTTCTATAGGTCCCTGCTATCTTACTACCCGCCATGAATTTTGATTTCTACAAGAAAATTCATGTGGGAGAGGCTTGTGGTGGTAAGAGAAAACTTGCATATGATTTTTTTTTGATTTTTAGCGCCTCCCAAACCCCAGATCATCTACACGGAACCAGATGCCGAGCCGGATCCGAATACAAACTTCGGCGAGCACAAGAATTTCCATAACATTGAGGAGGAGCTGTTAAAGTAAGCTTTCTAAAGCAAAACCAAACGATCGATTCTAGGGCCACGAAAGAGCTATTGAATCGAAGAGCTTCAAAAGCCGCAAAGAAGAAAGATTCCGGGCAAATCGAAAACCCAAAAATGAGGCCGATAGTTCCGGGGAAATGCGAGACTACGAACGGATACTATGTGGTTATTGGAAACGAGATTTTGCTGCCAAGTGGATTCGATAAAAATGCGATGCGAGAATTCCCGGGAATCGAGCAAGGGGATTGTGCGTCAATCTGTTCGAAGGAAGAGGTACGTTAGCTGGCACGAAAAAGTAGTGGTTTTAGAGTCCGGATGGTGACAAGTTAAAGTGTAACTCGCTAAACTATTTCCCGATCACTCGAAAATGCCAAATCCTGGCCGTGCTAGCCGAACCACACGGCGAAGGTGAACTTGTCGAGAATGAGGACTCGATCTATGCGGAGAAGTTTTGTCTGCCGGGTAAGTCTGGGGGAACCTCTTAGTGGCGCCATCCCTTTAAAATCGATATTCCTTTTTATCGTGTTAACCTTATCAATCGCTTTACCATTTTAGAGCACCCTAATGAATGCCAAGAGGCCGAGGTCTTCATCCTGCACATCGAGAAGCGTATTAAAGGAACACCTATGAAAGAAAAGCTCTCCCAAAGCATTACGCAGTGTTTGGAGGCTTGTTTGAACGAGGATAGGTGTGCTGTAAGTGATAGTCTAGCGTAATTTACTGCAAGTTTTGATTTTAGACCTCGGTATTCGATTCAGCCCGCGGTCGCTGTTTACTACATACACAACAAGTCGGCAGAGACCTTGGAATTACCGAAAACACCCCTGGATTTGTGTTGATAGAAAACGGATGCTATGGCAAAGGGAAAACGAAGACGGAGAAGGTAGAGGTAGGTATTCAACGGGGCCAAAAAGTGGTAGAATCGACATCATCTGTTCTCTAGGTCCAGACAAGTACGCGAAGCGCTAAATTACGCATAGAAAGCATGTAAACAATTCAAAAAGGGGTCAATTCCGACAAAAGGCGCAAAATTTCATCCGTAATTTGAAGTGGCGTGTAGTTATCTCGATCTAGTGGTCGTGGGGGACGATTCTCACCTTTCCGAATACTTTTAAGAGCTTCGGAATACGAGATCGAGTCGAAAACAGCGTTTTTCGCGTATCAAACTTTAAAAAAAGTGTTTAACGGGATATTTTGGCCAAGACAACAACTGTCTGATACGTTCAAGTCGAAGTAACGTACATAAACAATGATATTATGCATGTTTAGTCTCCTCGAGGTCCAAATGAGTGGAGCCCATGGTCTGACTGTCAATTCAAGCTCAACGGAAAGGCAATCAGGAGTCGCACTCGAGACTGCGAAGACTGCGAAGATTTCCAATACGAGGAGTGTCAATAGAGCTTTATTTTTGCAAATAAATTTTTCATATTTGGTCACAGTTATACCCTAAGTTAAAAAATGGTATGAGCTTTATCTTGTACCTTTCAGGTATTCCTCCATACATTCTTGACCGACTTTTAGTCGTTGAATGGCATATCTAAAAGGATGTTTAAATGATTTTTTTCGTAGCTTCTTATGTATGGTAATTTGTCAAAGTAAAGAAGCAAAAAATCGGAAATAAAAATGAGACTAATATTGCAAATTTTGTAATATTTCTTACCCAAGATAGTCAAACTCGATCGTCGAATTCTGCGCCTGAACGATGGCCCATATCGTCCAGAAAAGATGGGACATCTGAAAATATTGAACTTGATGATTTTTGGTATGCAAATACCGCCATAAACAAGTCGGTTTGCTGGACTTCGGTCTCAAGCTGATGCTCAGAGGGCTCGCTGCCATTTTTTGATTTTAGATATTGTTTCAGCCAGCTTCTTCGATCTTCTTTAGAAGGGCAGAGCGTGAAATCGGGGTTGTCGACGCCTGAAAAGGGTTAAACGTACAGAAATTAGTACCTGTCAGGTTTTTTGCCTATGTAAAAGTTACAGTTCTCAAAAACGTTAGAAGGCCTATTTAGAATACGATACTTAAACTTTTAAGTATGGAAGAGCTAAAAAAATTTTTAATATTACCTGCCCACTCGCAAAAGTGATTGCCCGTGTCAAAACTCGTAAAGTTAAAATCAGCATATTCATAGTCGATGAAACTCAGTTTTTCTAAAACAATATAATGGATTTTTTCAAGTATATCTTACCATTCCTCTCATCATACAAAATGTTATACACCAGCAGGTCGTTGTGGCAGAAGCCGACTTCCGGTTGCAATCTCGAGGTGATCGCTTCCATCTCGGCTACCCGGGTTTCCAAGTCGACATTATGAAAGGCTCGCTCGTACTCGGCTTGCTGGGCTTCGTCTTCGAAGGTACCGATATTGGATAAGAAGTTTCGCATCTTATCGTAGACGCAGGGGAGCTTGGCGTGACCCGTTTCGATGTTGTGCATTTTGGCCATGGCTTCAGCGATTTTTCTGGAAATTGATTTGCATAAGGACAAATTCATAGATCGAGAGCGAGAGAGAGAGAGAGATAGGCGAAGAGAAAACAGAGCGGGATAAAGAGAGCGAGAGAGAGTGAGAGCGAGAGAGATAGATAGAGAGCGAGAGAGCGAGAGAGGTAGAGGGATATAGAGAGCCAGCGAAAATGTGAAAGTTAATTATGGTGAGAAAAAATAGAAATAGACATAGAGAGAGAGAGACAGATAGAGAGAGAGAGAGAGAGAGAGAGAGAGAGAGAGAGCGAGATATTGGGATTACCAACTTACGTTTGCATCTCCGGCTTCCGTACCAATTTCACGTCCAAAGTCTTGCCCGGAAGATACCCGCATACAATCCCATTCTTAAACAGTCCAAGCAGCGGTGCAGCAAGTCCTTTTTCAGCCAAAACAGCCCACGACTCGAGTTCGTGGCGTCTGAAAAAAAATCATTTTATCGTTGCGCAACGCCAAAAATTACTTTTAAGTATCTATATATAATCAAAATTTTAAGGCAAATATTACCGTACTGATGCGCCTCATCTCAAGCTTGAATTAACACTGCTAGGCGCCGTTAATGGAAATCGCGCGTATCTGCTTTTGCGGGGCCACGCACCTGTCTATAATCTTTTCGGTGTTCTTGCCAAAAACACGGAAAATTACTTTGTCATCATCGGAGACGGAGGCGGCAAAGATCTTGTTGGTAATGCCGGCGGTGAACACCTAAAAAAATTGGTATTTGATAGACTATATACGATTTTGTCGTCTAGGTCGTCTGTAAAAAAAGTTTTAGGAGCGAAAGTAGTCCATAAAATTCGAATCAAGCTATATTAAATTGCTAAAATTAACAAAAGGCTTATTAAGCATTTCTCAAGGTATCTAAAATCTCTCCGACACTCTCTTTAAGGTCCCTTTAAAAAATTTCATGCTTAAAAAGCTATGCCTAAAAAAATCACAATCATTGTTTAGAAAAAAATAAATTGACGAGAGATGTATTTAAAGTTTTCAAGTTTTTCTAAAATCTATAGAATCCTTCAAGGTCCCTTTAAAAGGTAAGCTCAAAAATTCACCTCAAACTTGACGTCCTCCCTCTTCCACTCGGGCTTCAACGTCTTGAGGATATCAAGTGCCTCTTGATCGCACTTTTTCGGGTCCTGGAGGGGGAGCTCGTGGTGGAGCTTCTCCAACGTGGCCGCCATCTTGAAGATGCACATTTTCCATGTGAGATGGAATCGTGGCGGGTGGAATTTTCAGGGATTGGAGAGGACGGTTGCGAATGAATGGCTTGATGAATGGCGAATGATCGGTAGAAAGTGATCTTTATACTTTTGGCCTGATTTTCGTATCGTAAATGGGGGCGTGGCGGTGACCTTTAAAGGTATGCCGGAAAGAGCACTAAAGATAGGAGGCGTGACCTCGTTAAATTTGCATACACGTCTGTTGGCCACTGATAAGGGACGCTTCGTAAAGTTGGTACGGCCGATTTGCATATCAAATAATTTTTGATTCTGATGCATAAGCCTCAAAGTCACTTGGAAATAAACAATCTAATTATTCGAATTTTGCTAATTCATGGTTTCATTTCCCTATTTTAGCATTTTTTTAATTTTTCCGAATCTAATTCCTTTTAGGCAACTTATGTTCATTGGAATTATGGTTTTTTTTTGCATTATCGGGGAGTTTGCCGAGGGAAACCTTTTCCAAAGTCCGGCATGCCTCTTAACTTAATAGTAATTTATTCAATAGTATTTTTAATTGAGATTAACCATATTTTTAGTAAAAAAACATGATAACTCTGAATTTCTTGAAATTGTTGAATGGGAATTTTGAGGTTATATCCCAAAAATTTGGAAAACTGTGACGCTTAGGGATAGTAACCAACAGTACAGAAAATTCTTCTATTTAAATCAGAAAGACTATATCCCACGGCAACACCCTGATAATGCGTAGGGAGCGGGGGTTATATGAGAAAACTAGACAACGCAACAATTTAATCCAATTTTTAACAAGTGGTCTCATTGAAATATACATATTGAAACATTGTTAAAAAGTTCTAAATGATGCAAGCGAAACAATGGATCGTCAAGAGTACGGTCTCGGGGAGTCCATCAAAACTAGTGATCCGCCTAGCTGACAATTGTCTCCGAATCGGGGAAACAGATCGATTTTGGGCCGCGTTTCCCCCCTTTCCGCTGATCGCAACCAACCCCCGCATGGTCTCGATTTCGGGTGTGTGCACCCGGGCGATAAACAGGCAATAATATGGAAATGGCGCGGCTTGGGAGGTGATAAAATTGCTATAAACTGAGCCGGATTCACGAAAATCTATTGCTTTTTGCGTTGCCGACTCCTTTAAAACACACTTACGGCTTATAAAATAAGTAGAGCAAGATATTTTTGCATGGGCAGGAGAGCAGAAGGAGAAAATGCAAATGATCAGCCGTCTGTTTCGGCGATAAATTGTGTTACGGTGTGCCTGCGGAAAGCGTGCTAGATGTTCGGAGTTGTGATAAGAGACGTCCGGAATAATGGTGGCCAGCCGGGTGGATTCGGAACACAGGAAAATAATGTTACTACTACATCTGAAGTCTTAAAAACGAGAGTTTTTTTAATGCGTTTCTTTCAAAATGTCGAAAATTATAAGGTAAATATTCATAACGTCGAACTTCAGAATGTCGAAATTTCGTATTGACGAAATTTACATAAGCTAATTTTCTCGGAAAATGTCGATATTCTAAGATTCCGACCTTCTGAAATTTCGTCGTTATGGATTTCGAGATTATGATTTTCGACATTGAGATAATAAATGGTTTTTATTTAAAATATTTACACCAAAAATAGAGCATTTTCCTATACCTTTGATACACAGATTTTTCTGTTTATTGATCGAAATTAACGGTTTTGATTTGATTCAGTCAAGAGCCGCGGGTTGAAGTTGTCTCACTTCGCGTGGTGACCAGTACGATGGGGGCGCTGAAACATAAACTGAAAATTTCGATTTCTCATGCCTTCCAAGGTAACCCTTGGCATTGTTCACAACATATTTCCGGTAGGAAGGGGTGATGGCAAGGAGGGTGACGGAGGCGAGGGTCGTGTGGGCTGCTTGAAAACCCACGAGGAGATTGATCAGCCCTAAGCTTTTCTAGGAGGTTTTTGCCAGTATCACCAACATTGGCCAAATCGGACCTCGCACAAGATCATGATCATCACGGCAAGGTAGGGGAGCACAAGAGTTGTAAGTGGATACCATATCTACACCGAGTATATCATCGAAAGCCCGTTTTAGTGTTTAATTTTACCAGACTAGAAACAACAATTCTCACCCCGATTATCAGCACGCGAAAAAATTTTCGGTGCATCTCCTTGGTCTTGTCGCTCATCATCGTGTGCCGATCGTTTAGAATCGAGAACGAGCGCAAAATCAGGAATAGCATCTGTAAAATCGGCGCTAGGAATACACAGCCTTACAAAAGTCACTTGCCAATGGGAATCCATAGGCCAGTAGTATGATGACGGCCGCCGACATGATGGCCAGGCTTGAAAATTGAAAGTGAGGTGGATATACTGCCCGCCGGTCCATGATATAGAAGGAATCCAGGGATAACATGTAGCTAAGGGTAGGTTCTTCCTAAAAGATTGTTCTCTTCTCTCCTTCTTCCTGGTTTAGAAAGCCTAGAAACGACGGATTCCGCCCGGAATCCCGACTGCGGAAATGCCGACAAGCCAAAATGGATTATTATTAATTTTTGGGGTTTTCCAAAAAATCACATACCGTTATTGCCTGCCGCAATATTTCTGAATCGGGGCCTTTTTCGATAGGTGCCGTCAGAGATCCAGATAAAAATACCCCAACCGGCACGAAATAATGCACAAGCGCGAGGGCACCATAAGTTTTTGGCGAAAAGCAGAGAGCACTGTCTGGCTTTAGCAAGATGTTATGGCGGTACGCAAAGCATTGCAAGGTAGATATAACCATTCCGGCAACAAAAATGGCGCCCACACTCTGGGTGGTGCCGTAAATAAGATAAGTTTTTAGAGAGACCTACCAGAATCACCTTGGCGTGGACACCTTGTAAAATGCCCAAAATCGAAGCGGATAGCGTGGGGAAGTAGAATTCCGGGCACGCGGCGTGGAAGATTATTTCTTGTAAGATGGCCCAGACCTGGAAGCAACATCAAATGATCGGGCCGAAAAACAACCGTAATTCCGACATTCGACATCCCAAAACAGCCACAGGCCAATTCCAGCGGTATCTGCAGGGTGCTCCAATAAAAAAACACACCCGTTCTAACGCGAAGTGAATAGAAGTGTCGAATCGGAATAATAGTTAAACCATTCGGAAGCTCTTGAAACAACCAGTCTGATTTTACATTCTTACAAACATTGAGAAAAATTTCGGCAAATTAGCTCGTATTCAACCCCGAAAAATCGCAAAATTCTACAAAATGGCTTGTAAAATACCGCATTTAAATAAAAACATGATTTTAAAACTGTTTGCAAAAAGGGCTTTCGAATGGTGTCACTACCATTCCGATCCGACGTTTCTCCTTCGGGTCCGAGGGGGAATGTTTTTTATTGGAGCATCTTGTAACGCTTTCTCGATTGGCTTTTTCTAACGTTTTTAACTTTAAGCTTTTGGAACCTCGTGGTGTACGCAGCGAGATTCCTGGTTGTCGGTATTCCAACTAGAAAAGGTTCCAAGGGGTCCCGACGAGAAGTAATACGGTAGAGAAGGTCATGAAGACGATCGGGTCTTCATAGTCGTTTTGCATAGTTAACGAACCACGCCCAACAACCAGCGAATTCATTGGGCGCTTAAAGATCTCCACGAAATGATCGAAGAAATGGCTTTTATGGAGATTTTGAGCGTGCAGGTGGTGTCTGTTTAATATCGGATAATTGCTGGGGGAAAAAGCTGTTCAGTTTAATGCGACAGGTGCGGGAAATAGACAAGAATCTTGTGTGTGCATATGTTGTTCCAATGAGGTTTACATTTGTTGAAGGAAAGCCTACTTAAATTTTTCAAAACTAGGCTGATTTAAAAATTCGGATGGTAAGGGGATGGGTTTTTATGCCGTTGTACGTGGAAAAAATGGTTTATTTTCATAATGCCGACTTTTTATAGTGCCGTATTTCATAATACCGAATTTCATAATGCCGAATTTTTACAACGTCGTATTTCCCAAAAAATTTCCAATCCCAAAAATTACTGCGAGCGGCCCCGATGACGTGCAGACGAAACCTAGACCCCGGGAGTCATTACGCAAAACAAAGCCCTGCAAAAATGCTACGGCATTTTGGGCCGCCGGCCCTATTTTGAGCGGTGCACATGGCCATTCTGGGCCCCTTTGGGTCAGTTCCTCCACTCCCATTCCCTAGAAAATGGGTCCCACCAGAATGGAGGGTAGTGTGGGACCACACCCGTTTGGCGAAAGTACGCTGTCGTAGGGTGTGGTTGAGGTTTTTGAGGAGATGTTGATGCCCTTCTCCACCCTCTCAACCCTGCTCCATTACGCTTTGCACCTAACATAGCTAAGGTTTAGAGGCTTTCCAGGGGATCCGGATCTTCTACAGCTTTTTTTCAAGCTTCTTAATATTCTGTAGTTTTACGTAAATTGCGTACTAAACATTCCTTTAGCTTGTTTTTAAGTTTTCTAACTAACTAAGTTAAATCTAAGTTAACTTCGAATTTTTCCACCTTGACAACTACGGGTAGCTTCTGAAGACGGAGAGAATTGCGGCTCGACAAAAAAACTGGTTTTTATTTTGGAGTGGCGCGTAGCTGTCGACGCCTAGTCGAGGAAAGGGTCGATTTTAGCACTTCCCAAGCCCTTTAATTTCCAGTTTCCGCCAGCTTTTCTTTATTTTTCCCCGGGCCAGGCTAAATTTTTTATTTTCGAATCTATAAGTCTATATACTCCCAGATATCTGTCGGCATTTTGAATGTCGGTATTTTGAAGGCTGCGTTTTGGCTGTTTCGCTTCGGATAAGCCCGAAAATAGCCTTCTACCCCGACCGAAACGTTCAGCTTTTCACTCCCATCTCGGGCCCCGATCTCACTACAACCACCAGCCGGCCCTCCGTACACACACTATCTATCTGGTTTCCCAATTAGGCGCCTTCTCGTGGCAGAATCCATCTCGACGTCGGCTTCTTCTCCTTCTTCCTCCTCGTAGATCTTTTAATCGAGTGCTCGTGGGCCCCTCTCTGTGCTGCTCCTTCCTTCCAAACGGGGGTGTCTCCAACGGCCCGTCAAGTGGCGCAAACATAATTATTTTTCGACGGCCGCCGCTCCTCCGTCGGGCCGCCCACCCACCAGAAGCATCCTCGAATTCGTTAACCCCCGGGGGCCACTGATGTGCAAATGACAACCAACCCTGGTGGCGAGGAGCGGCAACTTTTAACCGGACTCGTTTTTCCTTTTTAAAAATGAATCCGCTCCAAGAACCGCTACAAATTAAGCGACCCGCGACCCGCAACGCGCAGGCCCACAATTCCATTGCGTAAGCGTTGTCGACATTTTTACGGTAGCCAGGCCGCCCGCGCGTTGTGTGTCGCGGGCGCAACTAATTTTCCAGGGAATCAAAAAACTTTAGATAGCGCAATTCTCTCTCTATTAAGATGCGCCCGCGAACCGCAACGCGTAGGCCCACAGTTCCGTTGCGTAATCTATTCGGCGTACGCGCTGCGTGTGGCGGCGCGGAAATTTTCTAGAATACGAAGATCCATGGAGTTATGGGAGACTTTACCATCCCTTTAAATTTTTCCTGACCCGGAAAAGTCGTTATTTCCGGTAAAATTGCATAATTATTTGAGCCGAACAGATCGGTCCAGTCTATATAATCTCTGGTTCCGGACCCGAAAAAAGTGTGCACCGGACCCTTTGTATAATTTTCGGATCCTAAAAAGGTCGGATCAATGCAATTTCACGCGCCATTTTGGCGGAAAAGTCGTACCAATTTTGCTAAAAACCCTAAAAAATTTAGCTCCACCCACCCAAGAACGGATGCATTCAAGCCGTAAATTCACTCCCCCAACCCCAAAAAAATATAAGCGAGGACCGACTATGTCCAGTAAACAGAGGCTTACATAAGAAAGAGCGGGGGGAGGCTTTTTTGCCGGCCATTTTGTTGTGCTTATGGGGCCCGAGGTCCTTAGTAGCTATGCAGTTCGTAGTCTAGATTATACAACCTCGCTTTTGCGACAAACTACCTCGCAGCCTTACCAATATCTGAGACGCACTTCGATGCTACTGAAGCATCTCCCTACGTCCTTAAAGTATCTTTAATTACTACTTATTGGGCTTTTTAAAGACTACCAGAACGATGGAACGCGCACTGTCACCCCGAGGGTGCTGCCCCCAAGAACGCGCGGAGAGATGCGTCATTAGTGGCGCCCCGTACTGGGCAAAGGCCCTCTGGGGTATGGGGCGTCTCTGACTCCCTTCCGACTTGGCCCTGTGGTGTAGTGGCTAGCGCGTCGGACTGTGGAGCGAACCATCGCGGGTTCGACCCCCGCCCGGTGCGCAACTTTCTTGCTCTAAACGATATTTCATCGTTCTGACGGTTTTTAAAGGTACAGGCAAGCCACGACTCTTGTTTTGTTTGGATCTCATCTCAGTGTCAGGCGCAACGCGCCTTTCCATGGCGTAACGCGTTCTTCATAGCGCGTTGCGTGTCGGGGGCAGGGTGAAATCCATAGATAGCAAACCCTGCCAGATCCTTTAGCGAACCCAATACTCTTAGGTGTAATGTAGGTAAGCCATTACATCAATGCCATAAGCATTACAGTACTATCCCCCTCTCTCCCTCATCTTGCTCTCGCTCTCTCTCTCTCTCTCGCTCTCTCTCTCTCTAATCCCCCTCTCTTTCGATCCGATATATTCGACCTTGCAAAAAGTTACGATCCCACCACCAGCTCGACCCTAATGCTTTGGTCCCCAGATGAATGGCCAGAACGGATCCCCGATGGAATTGCCGCCTATTTTCTAGCCATCATCCGCTCCTTCATTTTCCCGCCCATCCATCCTGACTGCCAGCGGCTTTTCACAAAATTATTTTCCACCCAATGGAAGCCATCATGCGCTAATTAACTGGGTGGTGGTGTTGGGCGAGTGGGTGTTGATCACAAGTCCTCTTTCTGCCATTCGGAGCATTGAAAAGTCGGGCGCCATCCGTCTCCAACTCTTTGGATGCTCTTTCAGCTGTCACCATCCCTTTAAAAGGGTCTATTCGGCAATTCCGCCTCCGTTTTTTTGGTAGATTGAAGTTCCAGAATTTTCCAGGAATCCTGTCAAGGGTTTAAAACGTCTAAAGTTGAGTTAAAGGTACTGACAAGGCAGGGATATGGATTTTGTCGCACCCGTGACTCGCAACGCGCAATTTCCATAGCATAACGGATTCCATTGGTTTACGGCATGGAGCGGTGCGGAGAGAGCAGCTTCCGGACGCGTTTCGTGTCGCGGTTGGGATAAACCCATAGGAATCATGTGGCCATGCCTTGTCCATATCTTTAATATACTTATTAATTTCGCCATGTAAATTTCCCTTTTCCGTTCTTCCTCTGTTGCCATATTTAAAAAGAATATGTGCAAGCACTTTCTATTCAATTTTTCAAGACCTACCCTTTCCTCATTCCTGTTTTTCTTACCTAATTCCATATTTTTGAGCAGCTTTTCGACTAGCTTCTAATTTCTATCCCTCTGAATCGTGTGGAACGGAACGGGAAATACACATTCCTTTTTTCGGAGTTCCTTTCTGATATCACCCTCCTGACCCCCTTTCAAAACCCCGCATCCCGGATCCATCCATCTCCCGCGACCTTTCATCCTGTCACCGCCCCTTTAAAGGGCCAGACCACCCATCCCTCTTTGGCCATTTCGAATAGATTAGGGCCCCCCTGCTTTTCCGACCCAAACACCATCACATTCATTTCCCAGGCACCACATCCATTCCGGCCGGCCGGGCCTACGTTCCATTTATGATACACAGAATATAAGACAGGGTGGAGGGTGGATGACCAACTTCCGGGTCTCGAAACTAGATTTGGGCAATTTTTACGGCAGGAAGTTATCACTTATGGTTTGCTGCTTCGAAATCGAAAAATTAGAGGTATCTGGGAGCTTTTCGGTTCGCAAGACGTTCTACACGGCGTTGCCGTGTTCTCGAATTTTTTTTGGGACGCTGTCAGTTCGTGGAATTTTCGAGTTCCGTCAGCGTCAAAAATCTGAAAGTTAAAGGTTATGGAAGCCCTTGTGTTGGTGGAGTGGATTGACAATAGCTTTTAAATGCCTTTGAGGCGTTTTGACGCAATTTTTAAGGTATTTTCCTTGTATTTGTTTGTGGAAGTGTTGTGAATTTGGCTACTTTAGTTAGGGTTTGCATTCTGCAGCAAATTCCTGAAAAAGAAGGCTTTTAAAAGGGAAAGTTAAAAGGAATGGTTTAACTTAAATATAACTTTTTTGCGCAATATATGAATTTATTTAATTGAGTTGAAGTTTCCCTTTTCGCTTGAAATTTTACTTGCCTCATCCAAACATCAGTGAGTGCCTCCATGCCGTTCGTCCATCTGCTCGGCGCCCAAATTCTAGCCTCGAAATGACCCAACGGATTGGGTGTGTCCGTAAAAAAGAGTGGGGCCCTAATGGGCTCACAACACGGGATCCCCCTCCCTGATTATTTTGCGGTTACTGTGGGAATTTCGCGGTGAGAATATTGGTTTTGAGGCTCGTGTACATTTTTTCCAACTTTAAAGCCAGGATTCAGAACTCGAACCGGCATTTTTGCATAAAAATTTTATGCAAAAATTGAATGGATCATGCCATAATTTTTCAGGCGTTTTTAGGCTCTTTAACTTCCGGGAAAATTGTTTAAGAGAATTTGTTATAGTTTTGATAAGACTTGTATACGATAATATTTTATGTTGTTTTGATGTGTTGATGCTCTGTCCATTATAGTAACACATTTTTGTCAAACTTTTACACTCCCTTCATGTATCATTCAGGATGTAGCTGCTACCCTTTCATAATTCCGCATCATCATTTTTGCAGGAGCCCCTGGGTAAATGACGACAGACGTAGAAGAGGAACTGCCGGAAGGGGTGTGTGCTCATTTCATCGGTAAGCCTTCCTGCAGCCGAAGAATGGACTGGAATCCGAAATGTTATCTGGAAAATGAGAGGCTGTTTTTCACCATGATAACCTTAATTGTAACGCTAAAAATAAATTAATAGCTTTGTCTAAAACTGCAAAAACTACAATATTGATAGTTTGATAATTAGAATTGAATTTAAGTTTTAAAAGACTTTTTTCAGACGTCTGGGTGGACCCGTCGACGCATCCGTTCATTGTTGCCCTATGTATCGTCATCTACTCTTTCGTTTTTGTGCTCGGTTTTACGGGAAATATGGGATTGATAAGTAAGTATTAGTAATTTTTTTGAACAGCTACGAATTAAAATTATTATCACTTAATTTTCAGTCGCCACCTTTCGATACCGTAGCCTGCAGACGGTGCAAAATATTTTTATCGTTAACTTGGCGCTGGCCGATGTGTTGTTATGCTTTTTATCGATACCTTTAACACCGGTTACGCATATTTTCAAGCAATGGTAAGAGACAATCAACAAGATACCCCAAATCGACTAAGGTATTTCGGCGAATTACTATGTATGATTTGTGGGGGTCTCCAAGCCATGGGTGTCTTTATCGGCACGTTTTCACTATGTGCGATTGCTGTTGATCGTTATTTTAGGTTGTGCGGGTCGCCGGGTAGTGTTATTAATTAATAAAGCCGTTTATTATATTAGTTTAAGGTAATACATTCAGCAAATTGCACGCGGTGCGCATTACGGCAATTTTATGGGCATTTTCTACGGTATGTACGGCGCCCTACGTTTACCATATGGAGTTGATTGATTATAAAGGTACGATACGATACTATGTAGGTTAATGTGGTCTTTATATAGTACTAAAAACACCCCCAAGTTGTAAAAAAATATAATTAGAGCTTTTTAGGCGTATGCGGCAAATTCTGCAGCGAAAAGTGGTCGTCCCACAATGCCAAGCTGGTTTACACAATTTTTGTGCTCATCATCCAATTTGTCGTGCCCTTCTTGATCATGACGATCTGCTACCATTCGGTAATAACAAAATATAGTATGTTGATTAAGATTATATTTCTAAGATATTTTCCTTCCTGCGAAGACGGGCCGCAAATCGGTTAACTTCCATTGGGCAACAAGCAAATTTTTTGTACGTTTTGGCGGCGACTGCCGGTGGAGATTCGCAGCAGCATAAAGAACAAGTAAAAATCCTAATATATATGATTTAATAAAAAAACTTTAGTTAACCCACCTTATCGACCAAAAAAAACGGGTACTGGCGCAGAAGCGGCGCGTTACGGTCATATTGGTATCCATGGTATGATGGAAATTCAAAGCTGGATATATTTTTCTAGGTGCTAATCTTTGGTATAACTTCATTGCCGCACAATATCGTGTCTTTATTGCTGGAACATGATCGAAATTTCTTGACGTTTGATAGTATCGACTATCAATATATTGCGGCGCTGGCGACACATTTGTAAGTTAATGCCTATGATAGTTATAGCTATTATCAACCTAGAAATTTTTGTAAATACCTTTTAATAAGCGTTAATCCCAGTAAAGTTGTAATTATATCATCTAAATGTAAATAAGGGTGGAAAGGCAACGGATATACGCCAAAAAACAAGAAAGCAGTGCGCGCATAAGGTCAGGTGTGCAAAGAAGCCCTATGTAGCCGCAGGCATCGCTGCTATTAGTGCTCATATTCCCCAGTTTCACGATTTTTCTATATTTTTCTCGAGATACCTTTCGATTTTCAGCCTCGCCATGCTCTCCTGCGTGGCAAACCCATTCCTGTACGCGTTCCTTAACCCAGAATTCCGGGAACTCATCGTAACCGGGCTACGCTGGGGTCCGTACGCAGTGGTCAGGCGAACATGGCAACCCACGCAGACGACGATATTATGAAAAAAATTACGGTTATGCTATTCGATTGAATAAACGAATCTTGAACTGGGTGCACCGCTAGAAACCTTACGTGGATTGCATATTCCTCATAATATACGTTGAGACTGAGAGCCGTACCTCTGGGCTACTTTCCACCTGCCGAAAATCGCACTGAATAGATTTATAACAAATTGAATAAATTCTCCGCAATATCAAAAAACAGCAACTGCTGACAATAAGCAAAACAATGCTAAAAGTCAATAATGACAGCCAGGGGCGTAGCCAGAAAAAAAAAATGTTTCCAAAAAAACTCAAAACATTGCCGAAAAAACAGCGCCGCAGGGAAAAATTTTTGAAAAACAGGTTACATAGCTCTACAAATAGTCGTAAAAACGTGAAAAAATAGTTCGGCCTATGAAATTTATGAAATTATGAAATTTTCCGGCCCATATGAAATTTTCCGGCCCCGGCCGATTTCGGGGGGGGGCCTGATTACGCTACGTCCCTGATGACAGCGTACGCGCTTTATATGAAATCGGCTTTATGTAAAACGACAAGATAAAATTCGACTAGTAACAGGTATTAGCACAATCGACATTAAGCAGGCGATTCGGTATTTTCGGTTTAATCTCAAAGATTTTCTGAATATATCAAATTTCAAAAGCGATAGCCTCCAGGTTAACGATATATTGTAATTTAAAGAATTCCAGACAAACCATAGTGCCTTTTTCAGTCTTACGGAATATTTCGAGGTGGTCATCGGTCAAGAGCTCGCTAAAATCGGCAAAATAAACCGTTTGCCATGAATTTTTCGTTTGCAATATTTTGCACGGAAAATTCCTATACAAAATTTTTGCGCTTTTGGGTCATCCGTCCACTTGCACCTGTGCCACATTTTCCACCTGTCGACCCAATCGACTCACCAAACGCCACCTAGCCTTCTACCCGAGACAACGAATGCTGAACCCATCCCCTAGCACTGAGGCATGGATTCAGAGTATTTACTTCTTATTCTGGCTCGTAGGCACGCTAATCTTTGGCGTCACCATCTACTTCATCCTCACCCAAAAGAGAGCCACCTTCAGCAAGAGCTACAAACACGCGCAGCTGAACTTTTTGATAGCATCGCAGCTGACGGACACGATTGGCTCCATTAACCACCCAATAATCTACGCCCCGTATCCGGTCGTCAAGATGGGCTTCATCGTCTTCGAATACGGCCTGTTCCAATTTCATCTCTCAACGGTACTTGGCGCGCAAAGTAAAAAAATACCTGCTTGCAAACCCGATACTTTATCAAAAACGATTTTTAGGAAAAATGTTTTCCAGGAAAAATTATTTAGGGAAAGATTTTTTGAAAAAATAGAAAATAGCATAGAAAATAGACGACAAAAGAAGAAGACAAAAAAGAAAACAAACATATCCCGGCGTGAACGACCCAAAAATTCTAGTTTCCAGGCCCTCTACTTCATGTTTTTCACGCACACGCTGTGCGCGTTTTTGTATACGGGTTTGATGAAGGCGTCAAAAGTCACGGCGGCATTTCGCATCTACTACGTGGTGGCGAATTGGTATATATTCGGTTTGTATGTAATGATGATGGTTATCGTAAATATCATGGTCTGGGTGGCGTATTATCAAGGCGTGATACTCACCGACCAGAAACAGGTATGTTTAGGCAATAGGAGGTTGCATGTTTTGCTATAACTATTTATATTACGGTATTTTGGGCTGCCATCAAATTCCTAGTAGAGTTTTTGATACCCTATCGAATTGCATATTGGAAATGTCTAAAAAACAAAAATGTTAAAAACTAGCTCCTTGGCAGAGACAAATTCTTGAAGGTTATTTTTGTTTTTGCAGTAACTTTTCTTGTTCTAAAATATTTTGAGCTGTGGTTCAAGTTCGTGGTGTGTTTTTCGACGCTCTGTCAAACGGCGTCAGAAAACCCCCCGGAAAGCAGGGGAAAATATCGAACATTTTGCATCCCGGGAATTGAAATTTTTGCGATTTCATGATGTCGAAAACTACAGGGTGTTCGAAAAGTTCTGGCAAAATGTTCTGGGGCCTGGAAACTCGGAGAAGCCTTGGATATTCACGAAATTTTTACACGTTTTTCGTAATAGAGTAGAAAACAAGTCCCCAAAAACTAAGGTTGAGAAAACCATCCTGTTAGTTTACCAGAGGCCAAAATGGCTTCGACACAAGCTGACCCCGGCACGCATCAGGGCCAGCCGCAACGATGGCTCGAACTTTCTAGCAGCATAACGGTTTTGCCATTAAATCAAGATGGTGGGGAACGTAAACCAATGCCCCTGCATAAATTAGTCCCAATAATTTGCTCTTTTAATTGCGAGATTTATTTGGAACGCCGTCAAAACCTCTTTCAAGGGCTTGATGTAATTAAAATTTTT